>LVLI01000385.1:0-45039 GCA_001687465.1 Halocafeteria seosinensis
ATGTTCAACACAATCACGGGAGTAGGAGTATGTCGCAAAGAGTGCCTAGGACAGACAATTCAAGGAGTGGGAGTATGTTCAACTCAACCAAGAGAGTGGGAGTGCGTTTGATTCTGTGAAGAGGATTTGTGAAGGAGTGGGAGTAGCTTGAGGTGACGAAAGCACGATATCGAAGGAGTGGGAGTATGTTCGACCCGTCAGAGGGATATTACATGGGAGTAGGAGTAATACCTGTAGCTATTAACCCTTTAGGAAAAAGAGTAAGAGTACCAAAAAATTTTTTCGCTGCCGCGGGCCAGGAGTAAGACTCAAACTAGCGTTTGAGCCGTGCTCCAATGTATGTGCAAATCCGTTTAGTGTGAATCACTCTCGCGAGTCGCCACCATGCCCTCCCCATTATTCGTGCTGGCTGGTGCTGGTTTCCTACCAAACCCAATTCCACTCTACAGCACTTCCTGTAGGAGCCGTTCAACATAGGATCTGAGAGTTCAGCCTATACTTGGTATTGGCTTCAACGGTTTCTTATCTGCCAACTGCTGTCAAGGCTAGAATCGTGGTGCTGGGAGGAGTGTGTACGTGTGTTTATGGCTGAACTGGCTGAATGAAGAGGGCAGGATGACGGGCTATATGTATGTGTGTGTGTGTAGACTCTGTACTAGCCTGACGCGAATTTCCTGAAGGTGCCTCCAGTGGAGAGGTGGTACCGCATGGACACTACCATGCTCATGATAGCTCTATTGCAACAACAAGGCATAAATCTAGTACCTCGTGGGAGCGGGAACTCTTGCACATTGTTCTCTAAGAAGTAAGTTCGTGGTACTCGAGGAGGGAGTGTGGAGACGTATCACACCGGGGTATGATGGGAGCCTCATTGGGAGGCGTAGCCTCGGCTAACGGGTACTTACTATAGTTGAAGTTGAATACACACGCCTAACTCACACCTTGACGGGGTGACCTTGTATCATGTTGTATGTGACAGATACATGCCAATGATGTGCTAGAGTCTAGGGGTTTCCAACTCGGCGAATTTGGAAACCAATCTAAAAGCGCTATTCAATCCTCATGTGTATTTTTCAGATTAATTCAAATAGCAGGGAAATATCACCGTACGATGGCTAGTGGAAGCAGCGTGCGGACCTAGGCTAGCCGCCTTGTAGCCGGGCTCAGAGCCCGGAGCCGGCGGAGCGACATATGCGATCCTATACCTTCCGATACAGTGCATCGTATGAGTTTGTAATCAAGGCGGTGTCTCAGGTAGAACACACGAACTGTCTGTTGAGGCGGGAACTCTTGCACATTGTCAAGGAGTAAGTCCGAAGTACTCGAGGAGGGAGTGTGGAACACATGGAATGTTCTGACGTATCATGCTGTGCGATGTTTGTTTCTGCAGGTAGCTCATTCATAGACACAATGGCACTTTCTCTATTAGCACGAAGCAGCAGTCGATTCATTAGTTCTGTCGCTTCGAATCGCATTGGTCAGCAAACCACTGTATTTGCTCGAACATCTTTGGCAAGTGCTCAACCAGCCCAAGGCGCTACGAAGTCCTTCCAAGCATTTCGCGCAATGTCCAGTAGTGCATCTACCCTGGATGATACGGAGCTATCTCAACTGAGAGACAGAATTATCCAGCTGTTCAATGAGAAGCCCTGCATGCCCATTATTCTACGACTAGCATGGCATGATGCTGGAACCTACGACGCAAAGACCAAGACCGGAGGACCAAATGGGTCCATTCGTTTTTCGGAACTCAACCACAACGCAAACATGGGTCTGGAAAAAGCAATTGGATTTATGCAGCCCATTAAGGATCAGTTTCCAAAAGTGTCTTATGGTGACCTGTATCAATTCGCCGGGATTGTGGCAGTAGAATTCTGTGGCGGACCACAGATCCCCTTCCGTCAGGGCCGAGTGGATGTAAGCGAAGACAAAGCTGTCGAAGAAGGCCGTTTACCTGATGGACATAAGAAGCAGCAGCACCTGCGAGATATCTTCTATCGTATGGGCTTCAACGATCAAGAAATTGTAGCTTTGAGCGGCGCTCACACGATAGGAAAAGCTCATCCCGACAGATCTGACTGGGATGGTCCTTGGACATCGAAAATGTACGAGTTCGATAATGCGTACTTTAGGAACCTCTTGGAGCCTCAGAAGGCTGTCGATGAAAAAGGAAATCCTTTTTTACAATTACCAACTGATACAGCTCTCGTAGAGGATGCAGAGATGAGGAAATGGGTAGAGACGTATGCGAATAATTGCGAAGCATTCTTCAAGGACTACGCTGCGGCGCACAAAAAACTGTCGGAATTGGGAATGGATGACTAACTATTTCTGTTACGACAGATTACGTAACGCGTTGCGAAGGACCTGCGATTTGTTTCCCAATAAATCATGCAATAAACACCGGGTGATGAAGTAATTTGTTGTTGTTGTTTTCTGTCTCTGAACCCTGGTATTTGTGGCGATTGCGGCCCTTGTTTGTAGTAATGAGTTACCACGTTTCAAAAGACGTTGAAAGACTCAACTATTTAGGAACTGGTTATGTTATGGAACCTGACCGCGATGAAGTAGACCCAAGTAATGATTGATATGAACATCAAGCCCAAGAAAATGCAGATATGGGAACAAACACAATCACCTCCAACGATTCCAAATGACGCTGTTACAAAAACTATGTTGACAGTATTTCTGATTCAAATTATATGAAAGAAAGTTTGAACGCCAACGACTACAAAATTGTTAATGTTGGGTAGCTTAGCTTTAAGACATGTTCCGAGATGTTTTAAAACTTCTCATTATCTTGAAAATGCTAAAGTTGTCGTCAATAAAGACCCACGAAGGGATCCCATTCTTTCGCTGTTACCGCTGCAGGAGACAATACCGACCATACATGCAATCAGGCTATTACTTACTCTACTCCAAGTGCTTATATCTCGTTCATCTCCGCCGCCTAAAATTTCTTCGTTGTTTGCGTTTCCGGGATCCAGAATTCAAATGGGTTGTGAAGCTGGTCCAGCCGTTGAGGTGATATACAGGTCATTTGTCGCGTTTAGTTGCTGAATTTGTTGGAATCTCGCCATTTTTACCGCACACAGTCAAAGTACGAATAACTCCACCATTTCCCGCCAACGATGTCGAGTGCACCGGAGAACATGAAAGTCCTCTTGGTAGGACCTCAGAAAGTCGGCAAGTCCCGAGTGGCGAATTACATGGCTGATATGAATAAGAGCAATTTGGAAGAGGAAAATGAGAATTCAAGCGAGTACATGCCGACAGCAGGGTGCCGAATTGTGGAAGTGGAGCGGGAGATACAAGGACTAGGGACGCACACAATTGAACTATGGGATGTTTCTGGAGATCAAAGGTATGCCGACAGTATGTATGCTCATTGTCAGTTCCCCGAGTTGATGTACTCGCATTTCCACAGCTACGAAACATGTTGGCCAGCTATCCAAAAAGACGCATCTGGCATCATATTGATGTACTCACCGGAAAAGCAGCAGGACCGAGAAATTGAACTTTGGTATGAATGGTTCGTACACAATACCCGATTCGACCCTAAATTTGCAATCCTAATGGCATATACCCGAGCAAGAAGTAACAAACGGATTCATCCTCGTAAGTGGTTTAAACGACGATTGCATTTATTGTGTACGAGAATTTACTCGCGGTTTACCCCCTGCTCAGCGAAAGGAGTTTCGCACCTGCGGCTCTACGAAGCTAATGCAGAAGAACCATCTAGTATCAAGGGCTGTCTGGACGAAATTGTCACCACCATCTTACAATCTCCAGCTCAAAGCGCTAAAAAATAATGGGCAGCAGGACTCAAAGTGTTCTTAAGTACGATTCTGTGTGTATTGTTTCACGCCCAGATAGGATATATCACAGACTTAGACGACACCGAACTTCTTCCCAATTTCTGTGAATGCATCAACAGCCTTATCAAGTTGCTCATAAGTATGAGCAGCAGAGACTTGGGTGCGGATACGGGCTTGCCCGCGTGGTACAACCGGGTAAGAGAATCCTATGACGTAAATGCCCTTCTGCAACAGCTCATCCGACATCTGGGTGGCTAGTTTGGCATCGCCGAGCATTATTGGTACTATAGGATGCTCTCTGCATATCAGATCAATGATATACACACACTCGAATTATTAGAATTCAAAAAAGAATAGTTTTTTTACCAACTTACTCTGCCCCGACGACGTTAAAGCCCGAGTTTCTCAACTTTGTCCGGAAATGCACGGACTTGTCTTTGAGGTCTTTCACAAGTGAGGTGTCACCCATCAGCATATTGAATACCTCAAGCGACGCACCAGCTACAGTTGGCGCAAGACTGTTACTGAAAAGGTACGGCCGTGATCGCTGGCGAAGGATATCCACTACTTCCCTGGATGCTGCTGTATATCCACCTGTAGCCCCACCAAGTGCTTTACCCAATGTGCTGCTGATGAAGTCTACTTTTCCATGGACACCGCAATGCTCATCAGTGCCTCTGCCGGTAGCGCCAAAGAATCCAGTTGCATGACAGTCGTCTACGAAAATCCTGGCATCATATTTCTCAGCAAGTTCGGTAATGCGTTTCAAGGGAGCAACATCTCCGTCCATAGAAAACACCCCATCGGTGGCAATAACGCGAGTACGGCATTTCTGGGTCTCTTGCAAAATCCGTTCGAGATCATCCATGTCGGCGTGTTGATAGCGATGGCGTTGGGCTTTGCAAAGACGGACTCCATCGATAATGGATCTGGAACTATTCGGTCCTAAAAAGCATAAGAGAAGAGTAACTAAAGAGCATCGATTTAATAGCGTTACTTACGCATGGTTCAATGCGTCGCTAATGATGGCGTCATCGGGTCCCAAGATGCTTTCAAAGAAGCCGGCGTTGGAATCAAAGCAAGAAGGATACAGGATGGCATCTTCCATTCCATGGAATTCGGCAATCTTTTTCTCCAATTGCTTGTGCAGGTCCTGGGTACCGCAAATGAATCGGACAGAACTCAGTCCGAACCCGTGAGTGTCCAAAGTCTTCTTGGCAGCTTCCACTAACTTGGGGTGATTCGACAGCCCCAAGTAGTTGTTGGCGCAGAAGTTCAAGACCGGTTCCTTCGATTCCTGTACATTGATCTCATCCTTCTGAGCACTTGTAATCACTCTTTCGCGCTTGTATGTACCTGTAAAATCCGAAGCAGTAATGGGGAACGTCACGCATGTAAGTGCATGATACACACGTGGTATCCTAGCCTACCTGCTTCTTTCGCCTCCTCAATGTCCGCTGTCAGGCGCTCTTTGAGATTGTCAGACACGGGGGCACTCGAAGAAATGGCTCTACGACTAACATACGTCGGCATAAATGCACCTATGCTTCGGTAAAGAGCTCTCCGGGAAGCCATACATCCGGCTGCTGCTGTGGCAGAACACAGCCGGCTTTGACGTGTTATTGCTTGCATTATGAAGCGTGGCAAAGTGAAACTTGAAATGCAACGATCTGTAGTACTTTTGCCAAGTGATGTTTCTGTATCTGCGGTTGACATACACCACGTACAGTGCTGAACTGGTATCGCATACTATCGCTTGCGTCATAAGTGGAGTCCACGAAATGATTGTATGTTTTGCCAAGTCCACCCGTTTTTGAGCGGACGTACTTACCCGGGAACTCAGAGCGGAATTTACGTTAATTTTTGTGACTGTCGAAACCATTTTGTGGGATGCATGTTCTCTGCATGCCTTGTAGAGTTATGCAGCATTCACGATGCCCAGATCTGAAACGCCTTCGGGTCGGGGTTGTTTCACGACCGTCCGTAAATGGTCAAAATACAGGATCAGAACACGTAACACAAGAGCAATAACACTTCGTAGAATTTCAGGGATTCCAATCGGACAAGCAACGCAAAACAAAAGGACATACAATCCAGGTAACACGTTGGAATGAAGCAAGAGAGATAGGAGACTTCATGCGGAGCATGTAACATGTACATTGGACAAGAAATGCTACGGAAGTGAAAATCACGACACAAAAAAGCTTTAACTAGTTTTCATCGTCCTGTCCGGACGCAAAGTTGTTACGCATAGAATTGCCCAGCATAGAGCTAGCGTGGGCAACGTTATTAGCAAGCAGCATCGTTGATTTTGTCTTCCCCATGACTTCTCCGCCGGCACGAATGACTTCCCGCTGGGCTGTCAGTTCGCACACTCCTCGCATGGCCTCATCAAGCTTTCGAATGCGCTTTGCTTCAGCCTCTGCAATAATACCCATACTCTTGGACGTTCCTTCTGCTCGAGCGACCTCAGCCTGTTGCTCCGCTTCCGCATTGGTGCGGCTGATTTCGACATCCACGCGAGCTTTGTCAAGTTGAGTGCGAGCGACTGCTCCTCTCGCCATTGCGGATGCGAGTTCCGCGTTAGTAATCTGGATGTCTTCAATCGACATATCAATCACTTTCACCCCGTTTTCCTCCAACATAGATTTGGAAAACGAGGCCATGAAGACATCGTGAATATGCTGTTTGAAGGAAGCAGGATCAGCCGTGTCGTCTTCCGGGTCAACTTCTGCGAGGCATCCCCGTGGACAGTACTAGGTGAATGCCAAGGTGTCAGAAATTAGGAAAACACTACATACCTCCTTCAGTTAGATGCTCAGCTGCTCTATTGCCTCCTCTACCAGGAGCTGCTTGCTGTTGCTCCGCGGGAGCACTTCCCTTGTGGCCATGATCTTCATCGTCTTCTTTACGAAAACGAGAGGTAGACTTGAATGCATTGTTCAGCCGGTTGTTACCAATGATAATAGACAATGCCAGTTTTGCCTGCTGCACAATAGTATCGTAGATGTTTTCGCGATCAAACTGCTCTGAGCCGGCCAGCATTGTTACCGCCTTATTTGCGTCGACAATCTGAGTAGTTTGCAAGACAGTGAATCGCAACCAACCTGTCAGTAATCACCGGCAAAACGCTTACTTGAATGTTGATGGCGGCATCAAATGTGAGGCCTACATTGTCGGAGCTCATGGAAGTCACTGAAGAGATGGATAGTGTTGTTTGACCCGAAGGCAAGAAGCCTGCGAAATTGTGAGTTGGTTTGTCTCTGCGAAGGAAGGAAAACAATGCAAAGGCGGTATATCCCAGGCCGATATAAAACGTGACATACAGTATATGCCGACCGCAATTAAGGATACGCAGTGTTCCTTCGTCCTGAGCAACCAACAAGAAAACTATATAGGACCTAATACCAAAATGGAATGTACATATACTCACATAACTAATGCCCCAAGAGCCATCGCGGACCATTACGATTTGTAAGGAGCCGTGCTCAATTACTGGGTCAGTGAGGAAGCGACTACCCTTGTAGATGAACGTCGGGTCAACAATGTTGTAGGTTTCCCCTGGCTGCGAGTAAGCAATAACAAATACTGCATCTAATTCACTCTGAAGACAGTGAATGCACGCACATCGAAAAAAAGGGCCTCTCCTCGCTTAAATCCCAATCCAATCTTTCCAGCGGGAACAACGATGCGATGTCTCGCTCCAAGCGAAACATGCTCATCAGTAGCATTCGCAAATTTTTCCAATCGAAAGGTAGAGCTACAGATGTTGTAAGTTTTCCCGGCCTGTAGCTCCACGAATAGTAGGGTTCCCTTCAGGCGTTAGAAGGCTCCCATAGAGATAGCGCTTACTTCCAAAAACAACGACTCTCCACGTTCGACACCCAATCCAATTTTGCCAGCTGGGACGATAATCCTGTGTTTTGAGCCAAGGTAAATATGTTCCTTCGTTGCATCCACAAACCCCGTGAAAGTAAACCGTCTGTAAACACAACCAGGGTACATCTTCTTCGTTTCAGAAGCTACTGTGACGCGCACCGTCAACTTACGAGTTATTAACTACGTGGCGTCCAGGTTCGAGTAAGTGAGGAATCCCATCGCAAGTACACAGACCGATCGAGTTCTGTTTTCCGCGCATCGACTATACTAGCTCGAGCATTACACCAAATCTCGACACACGTACCTTTGGCACAGTAATAATGTGAATATTACTATGTTGAATATCTGCGAACGAAAGGCACAGTGGCTCCACTAAACTTCGGGAATCTCTAGGAGCACTTACGCGCTTCGGTCACCGGGGCTCTCTTGATGAATGAAAATAAGGGGTCATTCTGAGCACGGCGTTGGATGAAAACCATTCAAATACTGGAGCAAATAATATTGCTTAAAACTTACAATGCAGTGCCTACCAGGATGCAGCACCACAGGATAGCCTGCAGAGTGTTAAAAATGGTAATAAGCAGCTGAGCTACGATGACGGGATACACAGTTTTCGGACGTACCATCCATTTCAGCTATTCCAATTTCTCCTGGCATTATTCTAAGAATCTGCAAAGGAACATCGAGCATGCATTCTCCATATTCTGGCTTAGAAGCCATGTTCGCGGGGTTGCTTACATTCAAGGTGCCGAACTGGATATGCTGCTGGTTCATGGTATACTTCTTCACAGTCGTATTTACCACGGAAAACAAATGCCATCCCGGATACAAGAGTCTTACAGACCCATTGATAGTTTCGGATAGTCCAATGTTTCCTTTCTTCACCAGAGTAAGTTTGCAAGCCAGGTAGGGTATGCCCACAACTGAGAGGGCTGCTGCTGACACTCCAACGAAACTACAGACTTTGTTCGTGCAGGTCCTCTCAAGAGAATTGATTCCTTTCAAGAAGTCTTTATCAGGAAACCGTTCAGCTGCAGAAACACGTACGTAGCTATTGGTAAGGAATTGAAACACTTCGCACCGAAAGATATTCAGATAACAGCTCACGAATGGTTCCTCGGTCGAATCCAACATCGTGTTCAAATCCTGCGTCCACGGCTCCAGTGTTCTGCAAGATGATATCTGCCCCGCTTCCCAGCTCAGTCGAATTGGTACCACCTCCGCCAGCAGGAGGTCCTCGCCCACTTCCTCCTCGTCCCCCTCCCCCTGCGGGGGGTGCCGAGGGAGTGGCGGAGCTCACGCCATCGTCCAGAGCTGTGTAGCTAAACGCAGCTCCTTTACCTCCGGAAGTACCGACATTTGTTACTTCTACTCCGGAAGAACCTTCATAGCCTCCTGTTTCTGCTCCAGGAGCAGCGGCGCCCCCTCTAGGATTCTGGATCGCCCCATGGCTGCTCAAGAGCGGCTGCGTTTTGTCCGACATTGTCAACCCAAGGGATGTAAATTTCACCCAGCAATTCGATTACAAGAACAGAATACGTATGCGTCTTTGTAGCCTGGGTTGGAGAAGAAAAGCTTAAGGAAAACAACACCCGGACATAGACTCACACTGTCCGCTGGCAATTGACTCTGGAAACTTGTGAACGTCGCGTTGGAATCGTGGAACTGGCGCCGAATCTCTTGGGACTACAACTACTTGTACTGTACGCGTATAGCACACGGCATATCCATCCGGTGTAGCACATTCATCAGTTTATCCATCGATGAAGGACAAGAAAGCTTTGGAAGGAAATCGTGCCAACTTCGGAAAAGCAATGACGTACAGTAGCCATCTGAGCAACTCCGTACACTTCGTACTTCCCGAACTGATGGCGCAGCGATCATGGCGGTGTTGCAGAACACCCTGGTTGGAATGTTCATCATGTGTGAGAAAAACAACTGCTCAAAGAAACATAATAAATTCCTCTTGGTAATACCAAAGAACGAAAAAGTTCCTTGCATAGCATCGTAATGCATGACACTTCGCCAACACCGATCACTTTAACATGGTAAGCATAAACAGCGTGATTAACCGTTGACGATCTTTAAGAGCGGCCCTCCCAAGCATATTTGGACAACATACTGGAAACATAATTTCCCCCTGTGGCACATCAGTTAGTTTCGCGTACACCAGATCACCATCCTTACAAAGATCCCTTGGAGCTTTCCCAATGCAACGTCCGACTCTACATGGTGATCGAGAACGTTTGCACTCGTGCTTTTGCATTGAGCATGCGCTCTGACAGTGTTGTTGGCATCCAAATTTTTTCAAGCTATCAATTCGTTCGTTTTCGTCTGTGTGACAGCGTTGGCCCGTACATGTACGTGGGTACAAGAAGACAACACACTTGGACTGTAGACAAGAGCATTGCAATTCATTTTCATCACTTTCTTTCCGTATAAAGAAGACGTTCTTCAATCTGTACCCAGTACCGGACGTGTGTATTGTATGTATATTTAAGGCCGAAAGAAAGAAAGTGCCGGATATTCTTGACGGTCAATGACCAATCGGCATCTTGAGCGGAACTTCGCCGAGAACGCGTGCAGACTGGCACTACATCCCAGGATTTTGCCCATACAGTAGTCCGTGTTTGTAGAATTTATCCGCACTAGTTGAAACATTTCCTGTTCCAAAATATCTACAGAAGGAATTATTGTTCATAGTTGGAGGGTAGCGAACGTGTTTACTTTTGGCGTGAATACTGTAGGGTAATGCATGCGCATTCACATACAAAGTGTACTAGGTACAAGTTAGTGCTGCTGGTGCCTTCACAGGGGTTTACTCAGGACAATGGCGGTCAATGTGCTGAGCAGTCTCGCTACGGCGCTCTTTAGCACCTACCTGCTGATTATATTGGGCTTTGTCATCGTTAAATTGGACATCATACGACAAGCTGACGTCTCCACGGGAATTGGCAAGTTCACAGGACTTATTGCTTTACCGACGCTCCTGTTTCGCTCCATCGCGACGATAAATCTGGGGGGAATCAATTGGAATGTCGTAGCAGGCGTGGCGCTGGCTAAGGTCACCATTTTCTTCCTGGTGGCTTTGTTTTCGTTGCTAATCGACCGCACTCCCGGCGGGGAAGGGGATCGCAAGGCGCCAGAGGAAGTGCTGGACCGGGACCCGGAGGACGACATGGAGGAACTAAATACAATAAAGGAAGAGAAAGAGTATCCAAACACTGAAGTACAAGAGGCGAACTATTCATTAAGCGATCAGTGCAAGAATGGAGTCGGGGAAGAGGATGGATACGATACTTTGGAAGCTCCACTATTGTCTCGGAAAGACTACCCACAGGGGACATCGACAGATTCTGCAGCATCATTAACCAACAACGCGTCGCGCAGAAGATGGGCCGAAGCAGGTATAAGAGCTATATTTGTGGTTCAAAGCAATGATCTGGCATTGGGTCTTCCGTTAATGAGTGCCCTGTATGCGGGGACTGATCACACCGATTTTGTGCACTACCAGTATATCTTGACCACCATTGCACTTGTGACGACTAATCCCGTAGGATTTTTTATGATAGAGTATGGACTGCACAGGGGCAAAAGCGATAAAGCGTCACAAAAAGGGATGGAAAATTTGAAGGATGAACGCGGCACTTCCCGGTCAAGCCGATGCCACCCCAATGACACCACCAAATTTGTCCTCAAAATCCTCTTTAACGTTCTTCGAAATCCAATCGTACTTTCCGTCATTCTCGGTGTTCTGTGGAACCAGGCCGCTCGACGACCGATCCCGGATATCTTGGATCAATTCTTAAAGGTACGGCAGTATGAATACTCTCTGGTTGATGGTGTGGTTGCTTCACACTTGTTAGCAATACGCAGATGCTGGGTAACTCATTCGACGCCTGCGCTCTTTTTACGTTGGGAAGTAGTATGGTGAATCGCTTGAAGCGTATTACCCAATTGGGGATCGCATACCCGATGTCTCTAATCCTGTCGAAGACACTCCTTCTTCCTATTTTATGTACGTGATGTATGTCATAATCGTTTGTCCTGGTAGGATTATGTGTCGTATTCGTTGCTGCAGGTAAAGTGTATTTAGCAATGCTGAGTGTTGGACCCGACCTCTCCCTGTACGGCTTCATATACGGAACTCTTCCAACTGCTCCAGTGGTGTTCCTTTGGGCTCAACAGTTCGGATTAGAATCTGAGGTAATTGCCTCCGTTATGGTGGCGGGGACCATCGTCTTTGCCCCTGTACTGTTTTTGGCTGCGAATGTCCTTACACTATCCAACTCGAACTCGGCAAAATCAAAAGGCGAGACTACCACCGCTTATGCGGTGAAGTATATCAGCCCTTGCAGTCTTGTGTTTGTAGTCTGTTTACTACTGATACTGTCGTATTCTTGGTATTTGCGAAGGAGTCGAACCCGCTCATGTGGGCAACTGTTGGTATCGACGAAGTCCACTATTCACTCCTCAATGTCAATTTTGAGGTATATATCCCCCATGGAGCTCCTGATAGCAGCTCTCGGGGTCTGCTACTTCATCTCAACGATAGCTGTTTTGGCATGCCAAGATTCGATTCACGACAAGCATTATACGGTGAGAACACCTTCGGAAATTGCAAGGTTTTTCTTCTTGTACTGCTCAGTTCTCGGTAAGTGCTCTGTTCCATGATCCACAAATGCTACCCGCTAGTGTGATTCAGCCCGTAAGCTCGATGCAGCCACGCGGTTTGGCGCAGCATCCATACCTGTCTTACTATGGGTACAACGCTCTTATTCCGAGCTTGCTGCCAGATATGTTGTCTATTCTGCCATTGCCGCAATGGCCACCATCCCGGCAATTGGATCATTGGTAAGTATTTGAGTGTGGTATCGTGAAGCTTGCGTGAGCTTTATAGCTTTCGACACTCATCCGCAGGTGCTGCTTAGCATCCATAACTTTGAAATCAAGGATGATGGATACTGCGGTTCTAGTTACACTGTCGGAGGGGATCCATTTAGTGCGACCATAATATCGCTAGCCCTCGTGGCGACGTTGGTGTTTGCCATCTTGGCCCGCCGACGCCATGCTGAGTGTCTAACGCAGGCAGCTGAGAGTAATGATACCGGGTTTGAAGCGGTGCGGCAGTGGACCCCCATTACGGAAAGTAGCGTTGGCATCAACGGCGACGGTATGAGAGAGAGCAGCGGTCCGCGTGACGCAATTCAGGAGATTGACAGAAGCGATGCTATTGATACTAGATACGTTAACTTATGGTCTAACTCAATAGTGCGCGACTTTTCCTTATACGACCGGCTTATGCTATATTGCTTGTATCAAATTGTTAGCATGAGTCTTGCCCTAGCAATATGTCTGTGGAAGGCGCTTCAACACGAGTCAGATTCCAGTCTGGAAATTGTGATAACTTACCTCGATAAGGCTCTTTTATTTGGACAAGGTATGGTGCTCACAGCTATATTGTGCATAATGTCTCCACTAACTCGAGGATTGGGTGAAATAATCTCGTCAAACATAAGGGGTATGAGAGGATACGCAAGAATGTCGGCGTTCTTCAGATCCGCAGAATCCCAAGATTTCCAGACCACAGGGCCGACTCTTGGGGACTTTTCCATTGACAATGAGATCCAGAAGGAGCGCAAGCGAAGTCGTCATCGTACCAGTCGAAAACTCCCTCCTTTGGAACGTTCGCAAAGATATGCGACATACCACGGCAACGTTCCGAAATCTCTTGCTAGTACTGAGCAGAAACGAGCGGCCAGTGCCGAAGTTCAATGCGGCGCTAAAGTTTGATAGCACGGAAGCGAACTACGAGTATATGAATCGAGTTGGCAGTGGCAGCGGAAATGGGAGCATTAGGCGTTACTCAGCTGGCAACGAACACCCGTTGGGTTCAGGAATGAAGGCAGTCTTGCCAACGGAGCTCAAGAACCTAAGACAAGAGCCAATCCTTCCTCAAACGGCGTAGCCAATTGAGTCTGGCTTTTCTGTAGCAGTTTCTCAAGTTTGACGATGCTCAATTGGCAATCTGCGTAATCAATAAAAAGATCCGGATCAGAGAGGTAATCTGCAGAGAGATGGAGTAACTGAATTACCTTTGGGTCTTTTCGCCCCCGCGGGTTCTTCATTCCTGGCCGTCATATGTTCTGTGTCCACGTTAAGAATTCTCCCTATGACCTGACACATTTGGTATTTGGTAAAACATTCTGGGCTGGAAAAATGAAAGTGACCATTGGCGCCGATACATGTTGCGCTCTTAGCGAACGTCACGTCCTGCTCCGCACTCTCATCTCGACACTTGCAAAAAACTCGCAAGAGAACACGGGAAACATCATCAACGAGGGTTGGAAATCGTTGACAGTAGTTATCTTCTTTGCAAGGTTCCTGGTTCTTCACTTTGCTCACCAGAGTCGTCACCGCGCTTTCGTCCAAATTAGTCGTTTGACCGTACAGAACGGGAACTCTCAGGATTGTCGTGGACGGATTGGCACCCAGAGCAGTATACTCTGCTCTTAGTTTTGACATGCCATACGCATTTAAGGGATTTGGATAGCTGTGCTCCGAGTATGGTGGTCTGCATCATCGATAGACAATACAATACAAGTCATTGGGACCCTTGATGTATACTGTACAAGGTGTAGACTTACGAGCTTCCATCGAATACGTAATCGGTAGAGATCTGTACAAAATGAGCGCCAATGTTCGCTGCACACTGCGCTATCGTCCATACGCTTTGAATATTCAATTTTTCGACGTATTCCGGGTCATCCTCCACCCTATCTGGGCGTCGTTCGGCGGCTGCATGGACGATGAAATCTGGACGCTCTCCATACACGACCTGTTTGACCGCCTCAGTATCAAGCAGATTGAGTTTAAGCAGACCCTTGGACGGGTCAGCCCGCGTGAACGCGGTCCCTAGGACACGCATTGGCCAATCTCCGTCTTGCTGGTGCTCCTTAAACACCTTATAAACACTTCGACCCAAGAGACCGGAAGCTCCTGTGATCAACACGGTCGTCTCTCGTGTCCCTGATGGCGGCATTCCTCTTAGTAGTAACAGAGCCTGACAATCGTAGTTTTCATTTATTTATTATATATATATGTATATTTTTTTGGTATGTGTGTCCTCAATACGGTGGATAAAGCGCTTATAAGCAGCATAGATATTGGATAGGATGTGTACCGAACAATCTTTAATGCCACTTACAATCCTTCTGAAATGGAGTCTTCTATCAAGTATACAGTAGGATTGCCCAAATCTAATACTTGCCACCCCTTGCAATATTGATTATCTCCAGTATAGGAACCTCGCGAGAATGAGCGAAGAGGCGCCAAAGACGGAAAATGGAGCCAACCACGACGGAGGGGAGGGGGCTGCAGGTCCCAGTCAGGCATCTTCTACAGAAACAAGGATAGAGAGGAAGCCTATGAAGCGTAGCTATGTATCAGCGAATACTATGGAGGCCGATGATTCCCGGGGGAAGCAGAAAAAGAAAGCCTTGATTGAGCAAATGACAGTGCAGCCTCTGGGAGCCGGAAATGAAGTGGGACGCTCTTGTATTATACTCAAATTTGCCGGGAAAACAATAATGGTATGTTTTCTGTGCAATGTTGACTGAAGCACAAAGCCAGTCGTTGGAATGGGGTGGATCTTCTCTGCAGCTGGATTGTGGGATTTTGCCATCACATCACGGGGAGGACTCGTTGCCCTACTTACGTGAAATAGAAGATCCTTCAGAAATAGATATAATCATTATCACGTAAGTGAAAGTTGGGCATTGCGTTGAGACTGTCATTCACTATCTGTCTGTCGGGGCGAGGTCTTTTGCAGACACTTCCATCTTGATCACGTCGGTGCCCTTCCGCATTTTACGGAACGAATGAAGGGATTCAAAGGAAGGATATTCGCTACACATGCCACTGTCAGTAGTACATTCAGTTTGTTGAATGTGCGTTTGTTCACTCTAGCTCGGTTTTGCAGGTAGCGGTTATGAGGATGATTTTAGCTGATATGATCCGAATAACGGCGCAAAACTATTCAGGAACTCAGCTGTATGATCATGATGATTTGATGCGATGCCTGGATAAAGTTGAATGTATTGACTTTAAGCAGGTTAGTCTAATGATTTTTGGATTGTTCAAGACCCTATAACCTACTGTATGCTTCGCTCACATCATCTGTTCACAGAAAATCAATGTTGATGGTATAACGTTCCAGTTTTTTACAGCGGGCCACGTACTCGGAGCCGCTATGGTTTTACTGGAGATTTCGGGTGTCCAGATGTTGTACACTGGTGACTACAGTGCTGAGGAAGATAGACATCTGATGGCAGCAGAAGCTCCTCCCGGTTGTAATCCGGATGTACTCATTTGTGAAAGCACGTTTGGAATGCAAAAACACCCGAGTAGACAAGAAAGGGAAAGCAAATTCCTTGAATACGTTGATTTAGTGGTAAAGCGAGGTGGTAGGTGTCTCGTTCCTATGTTTGCTCTGGGAAGAGCACAGGAGCTTTTGCTGATCCTGGAGGAGCATTGGAAAGCACACCCGGAATTGCAGCACATTCCCATATATTATGCTAGCCAGATGGCTTCGAAGGCACTGGAATTGTATAAGACATATGTTTCCTCTATGAACTCCAGGGTTCAAGCACAAATGGGTAACAGAAACCCATGGAATTTCGAATTTATACACGGTCTGAAAGGGCAGAATTTTAGAGATTCTGGACCCTGCGTTGTACTAGCCTCCCCAGGTATGTTACAACACGGCATGAGCAGGATGCTTTTCGAACGGTGGGCTGAAGACCCAAAAAATGGTGTAATACTAGCTGGGTATTCCGTTGAAGGAACGTTGGCCAGGCAACTCCTGTCTAGTCCGCGAGAGGTGGACGCCTTGAACGGGGGCACGATCCCCCTTCGTGCTCAGGTACGTGAGCTCGATCATCCGAGTGTGTGAAATAATCCATCTACACGAAGCAAACGACAACTGCAGGTCGCTGAAGTTAGTTTCGCAGCTCATGCAGATTCTGTCCAAGCAGCTACGTTCATTCAAAGTCTTGCTCCACGAACCATCATCTTGGTGCACGGTGAACGGAACGAGATGGGCAGACTGTATAAGGTGCGTGCATTATCCAGGTCTTTAACATCACCAAGAGGATCCATGACATGGTATTCTCCGAGCTGCAGTCCCTTGGGAATAAATACCGGGATGTGGAAGGCTTTCAAGTTTATATGCCCCCCAACACCGAACTAGTAAAGCGAGATTATAAGATCGAATACTGTCTCAAAGCGATTGGCAAAGCTGTAAGTGCCAGCATGGTAGTAATAGAGTTGTTCTGACTTACCTGTTCACATGTTTCAAACAGGCGGAATCTTCCATCCGAGACATGCAAGAGCGAGTGCATCGCATGACAGGAGTACTGGTGGAAGGAAACAACTTCACGTACTCATTGTATGCTCCGGAGCAGCTAGAAAGTTATGCTGGCATCGGCAGCTACGAGATTATGCAAAGAGAGCACGCGCCGTATAGAAGCTCTTTCGACGTCTTGAAGCGGTGTCTGGAACTAATGTATGAATCAGTTCGAGTTGTTAAACCCTCGGAATACTGTCAGACGTTGTCTCGGCAGTCTAGACGCACATCGATAGCCGCACTGTCCGTAAACAACGCCGTCACGGTGGTGCATTTCCCTCCTGATCGAATTTTGCTGGAATGGGCGGCAGATCCTATATCTGATATGACAGCTGACTCTATTCTCGCAGTTACGGCTCAGGCAGAAATAAGCCCGTTTAATTTACAATTGACATCTCATTCTTGTGCCCATGATCATCACGAAAGCACATGCACCGAGACTGCAACTGCCAGCGAAGAAGAGCATCCATCAGGGCAATCAGCTGCACCGACCGAGTCAAATTCCCCGCCACTAGAACCTCGCCGCTCTGCCAATTCAGACCACAGTATCGATGGGACACCTTTGAATGTATCGAAATTACAATACTCGGTTCTCATGCGGGTTTTACGAGATTATTATGGCAATGACAACGTGGAAGAAAGTGGGAGTGGAAGTTCGAACGGGATCCGCGTGACTATAGATGACGTCATCGCTGAAGTCAATCCTCAAACATTCGAGATCACAGATATTCGTGTCGATGGAAATGTTGAAAAGGGAGAGCAAATTAAGGAGGATGAAGAGAAACTCGCGAATGTTTTGGAACACGTTAAGGATGCTACTCTACCTCTATCGTAGCAACTTGGTGAAGTCGAGCAGAAACGAAAACTATGAACTGAGTCACATACAATTGAATTGACAACGTTGCTAGTTACGTTAAGATTTGGATAGCACATACGAATGTTACATAACAAAGCACTGTACAATTTTAACACATATATAGTCCGTACCAGCAACATACGCAAGCAAACGAGTGCGCAGCGCGTGTAACCCGAAGCATGTCTGGGTCAGAGTCCCTGCTTACATCTGCTTTCCACATGGGATGATACATACGGGAGTTTCGAGAGAGGAGCTCGGAGCAGATTGCGTAAAAGTCCTCATAAAGCGGATAAACAACCTTTTCATATGACAACGTAGTTTCTGATTTCTGAGATATAAGGGAGGCTATGGAATTCCTCCGCTGCCTTGGAGACTCGTCCCCTTCTTCCACATGGTTGGGGGAGCTAGCCGTAGGAATCTGAATATTCGTTGACTCCTGTTCTTCTGATTGAGTAAATGGGGTCACCAGCGGCGAGAGTTGAGACAATGCCGTTCCAAAGGAACTCAGTGTAGGTGGATATGCATTGGAGCTTTCTGCCTGCTCGATAAAGATCTTTTGACAGTTTTCCTGTAACAGTTTGATTTCCTGTGTAGATAGCTGCAGGGCTACGCGGGGTCAACAAGGCACGTACAAAATTCTTCATATACTTCCGGATGAGAGCCGAGCATACACGGTGCATCACACATTCAAAGCGAACTACTTTAGTCCATATATCAAACTCGGTACCTGCCAGCAATGTCAGAGAATTGGAATGAATAGTGACCGAAATACCGGCTAGTAACACATCCATGAATGCGGTGCGTACCCTCTTCCAAGGCCGTGGTTTCTTCCGCCAACATATCTGAGGCAACCGACGCCGCAGAACCCCTACGTTGGGACAGAGAGTTGTCCCCTTTCTTCTGGTTCACGAATTTCTCCCATGCATCACCGTACGTTCGGGCACAGCTCTCAATACTTGACTTCAGTTGTTCTACCTCGTCTGTACCAGAAAGATACAATACCTAGAGAAACGTACGGGACAACGCCTCAACTAATCAGACGCCATACCAGTTCGTAGAGGCATCGTAGAGATAGCCACGCAAGGAGAGGATTCTCGAAACGCACTGTCACATGTATCCAAAGCATGCTGAAGCGGCACGAAAAAGTTTCCGTGTCTGGAAGGAGAGGCAATCAAATTATTCAGAATGTGCGTAAGGATCATTTGCTTCGAATACCTTACCTTCGAGCTTTCAAATAGTTGAGAGATACCTCCGGAAACAAGCTTTGAAAGAATCCAATCACCGTCCGTGCGAGATGGGGAGCATAGGGTAGCTTCGTATTTCCGCCAAACATGAAGGAGAAAAAGTGCAGCTGATGTAACGGTGACTTGCACGAGTGCTCTTCTCCAACAGGCTCATTTTCAGTATCCACGTCATCCTTAAGTAAGAGCTTTGCTCCGGAGGAATCCTGGAGGTGATACACAGGCGCTAGAATCCTGGCTAGCAGTTTCTCCCCTTTAGAAACAGACTGTGTGGATTGCAATGTATGCCTCCAAAGATGTTTCCCGATACTATCGTTATCCGATTGGCACTTGTCAATGCAATCACTGCTTAGAGAATCTTGGACTTTTCTTTTCAATAGGTTCTCGGATTGTTCCTCCATGTAGTACACCAACGCTTCCGCCAGTAGCACTTGCGCCTTGCTTCGATACTTGCTGAGTTTCTTCGAGTTGGAAAGCAGTGGAGAGTCATAATACACTTGGACGCCCCACCGAGTTCCCGTGTAATTCTTATTGAAGAATTTGACAAGATCTATGCAGTTTTCCCCTCCTTTGTCTCCCCTCTTACTCTTTGAGGGTTTACTATTTTCATCCTCCTCATCATCATGGGTTTCATAGTTCTCGTCCTCATCGTCGCCAGTTTCATCCACCGAATCAAGCACTAGGTCTCGAATATTTACGGGGACTGTCTCCAGAACACCTTTGAGAGCTTGAACAGTAGCTTCCCCTCTTACATGGACCAAGTTCTCGCTAACAGAGCACATGATTAGGGAGCATTGTTCAGCAGACAGCGGTTCTTGCTCTAATGCTGGACGATTGTTCCCGTGCTCATCGCCATTTCCCTCTTCACTCTCCGCAAGAATGAGAGAATTCGAGTGTTCCATGAGAAGTTCTATCAACGAGGAAATAGTAGTCACATATTCAGCGGTCCCTGAAGAAAAAAAAATCGTAAGCTGTACCGAAACTACCTACCGCAATTACGTCTTTCTTACCTTTCCTGAGAAGAACGTCATGAATGTCCTCTGCCACTGTTTGAGGATCTGAAACAGCTCCCACGATTGACTCCACTAACAGCTTCCTTGTTTCAACGGATGGATCTTTCTCCTGGATTGCTTTGACAAGTTCTCTTATAAGCTCTGCTCGGTCGGTCTTGTTCCGCATCATCATAGCGTCTACAATGTAAGGTGCCATTACGGTATTGGGGGACTTCCGTCGCAGCAGTTCATACACAATCTCGTAAGCAAGATTCGGAACACTATACGTAAGTTCCTTGATACAGGCAATTTGAGTGTCGTTGATGCTATCGCGGCTTTCCTCGGAAGAACTCGTGAATTTACCAAACAGTTTGCTGACGTTTTCAATTGTAGGTTGCAGCTTACTTTCCAATGACCTTATCCTTTCCAAAGCCTCCCGGGTAGCTCCATGTGCAATCCGCATATGATCACCGAATAATTTTCTCGATGTTAAGCGACTCCAAGCTAAGTGCACTTTTGTTTTGACCTGCTCCTGGTGAATTGATTCCTGCTCTTTTGCTTTCAAGTCTTCAATCTTTGACTTCGAATATTCCAAATCAGTTTGGCGTTTTTTTAGTTCTTCCTTCCTTATTTCTGCTTGTTCCCGCCAGGTAGTCGCCCGATAGTACTTATATGCGCGCCGTGAGAGGGGGCTCAATGAATCCAACGCAATTGTGTCATGAGAAGAGGGAAGTGTCCTAGTTTGCAAGTTTACTAAGTCATCTTCAGCCTCGTCATTTCTATCCGCAGAACCGTCATAGAACGACAGTTCCGGGTCGCTGTACAAACTACTGCAGAGAATGTTTTTGATGACTTCCAATAGACCGGAACAGGGCTCCATAAGATCTTGTAACCGTTCTAGCGCGCCAAGAGCTAAGGCAGGCAACAAGGGCGATCCCTCCTCCGAACATGAGTCCGCGACCATCACTTGTGCTTGCCTGTATGGAGGTACATTTTTGGTGTAAGCTGAAGGTATACATTACCGGCACTTCAAAGTTTTCTTACCGTAGGTTTTCTTCAAGCATTGTCAGTTCTGAGTGGTACCGTTGAGAAGCATCCTGGCTGTCGTCCACTTGTACCCACTCTGAAAATACTGCCCGTTTCCACTCAATCGGATCCATGGACTGAGCCGTGGCTACAAAAGAGCTCATGTTAGAATACAGTTCGTTCGATTCGCATAATAGTTCTTACCCGTTTGAGAACATCACCGAAAGAATGAAGACTGGGAATACTTCGAGAACTCTTCCGCGACTTTTGGTGGCGTTTCGAACCAGATTCCGGCTTTGAAGAACTCGACGTATGTGGTACACGCAAATGTTTTTCGGAAGTGTACGAAGTCGGCGGTTTGTCATCCTTACGTTGAAAGAACGACGGTGTTGATCCAGCCCCATGAGTCGCCGAGGAATAGCGTAGAGAGTTCAAAGGAATTCTTCCCATTGACCTGCTACTGGTTTTATCCGGGAGTCCATTTGAAGTGTCTTCTTTCGACTTCGGTTCGTGTGCGGACTGTTCTTGTCCAATAATTGGTAGCAGTGCTTCCATTCGTTCTTCTGCGTCAACATCATCGAGCAAATTATTGAATGCACCTCAAGACATTATTTGCCCACTGCACTTGAAGCCTAACTTACCTTCGGTTTCGGTGTCTGAGGCATGTGGGAAAACGAAGTCCGGGGCTTGAGTGGTAGTCATTGGTCGCTGAGCACTTCTCGAGGAACGCCCCGTGGCGTGCCTCGAGGACGATCGCGAATATATGATAGGCTCCGTCGGCAGTAGCGATTTCAACGGGGATCCTTGTTGTTTTTGATCCGCCTGCTCATTGGATGCATGCGCATCATCAGCATGCGTTTTGTCCGTGAGATCATGCTCTTCACCGCTTCCATGCGGTGGGACAGCGGACGACTCGTCAGGTTCGTATTGCCAAGGATCAGCGGGGCGTCCACCACGTCTGAAGTTCCTATAATTCGAGCGCACAATCAAACGAAGATTGTTTCTCAGGGTCTCTAAATCGGTTGTAGGGTCTCTGCCTACTAAATCTTCGCCAAAGGCGCCTTCGCTTCCTCTGTCGGACCGGCTTTCCCTCGACGGAGAGGCCGCTGTGGTAGCTCTCCACGATTTCGACCGTCTCATTTGCTGTCTGTCTCCGTCACTTCGGGTTCGAGACGAGCGCGTCTGCTGCGCAGCCGTCGTGCCTGGTCTGCCACTCATTCTGGCGTACATGTGTGAGTGCACTCTCACTGTACAATGCGATCGACACGTTGGTTCAATTCCCAAGGACGAGTTCTGCTACTTTCTCATGCTGGTTCCGTTGTCTGTAGTACCAGGATCCCTTGCACCAATACCAGACAATACTGCCAATTCGTAGATGGACTCTTTTTCCGGTGCCCCTTCAATGCATGGTCCGATTCGCAGCAGATGCTCAGGAAAGACCGTTAAGACACCGGTCGCACGCGAAGTCGCACTCGACAACGGACACTGACAGATTACATATATATGTGCCACGTTGGCAAGAATGCACCTCCATGCATTCTTGCATCGCCCTAGTATAGTTTTCAATGTCTAGAAAACCTTTTTGCAGAAAAGTGCCAATGAGAGGAAGTGAGATGGGGCATTACCGGGTACTTGTGCAGCGTGCAGTCAGTGGCGAAATTGAGCACCTACACGTTGGTAAGCTAGGCCCGATGCGCATATTGATGTATTCCTTGGAATTTAGCACCCAATTGAATCGCGTTATCGTCATGCGCTGTGAACTGGACGCTTCCGAACAGCAACGAGGAACAGAAACCTACAACTACCAACATATAACTACGAAGTCGTCGAAAGATTTTGCCGCAATGCTTCGAGTTTCACAGCAGCTCCATTGAGAGAATCAACCAAAACGCGTTTCCTCCAATCCACTAGACTTAGGCTGTTGCGTTCAGCGGAGAACATGGCGCGTTGGGACTCCATACAGGAGCTGTCGGGAAGAGCGACTCGAGTTCTCCTCAGACAATTCTCTAAACGGAGAACTTTCATTTTGAGAGACTGTCGCGATTTCTTAGTCTGTGCCTCTCCACCTTGAGATGTCGCCAACCATTGGTTAAGAGCCGAATGAATACTCAGGAGCATGTCTTCCACTGAACGTGACTCTACAAATGTTTCTAATCCCGATTCAGCTAAGTTCTGAATTGTTCGAGCTGAACAAACCGGATATTCAGACTTGCGCCCAATAGCCGGGAAACGATTTACATCTTGTTCCAAGGCAGAGGAATAGTAACCACTAAGAGCATATTGTTCTAAAGAAATCAAGCTCCAAGCACTTTGTTTCCACGGGCAAGCGTGAAAATATCGAGCTGCCGATCTAGACGTCCAAGTTGAACCATCGTACATCGAGGCAACTGTTTTCAGTCGCATTAACTCATATGGTGAAATTGATGTGGACGCTTCATCTTCAGCTCCTGGATTGGTTGATTCATGTTGCCTGTTCTTGAGGGTTTCGTGGATGGCATATTTCCATGACGCATCGAAGGCGTAGCTGCAGGCATTTGAAGACGATCGAGGAGTAGAGATGCCCGAAAAACACCCATGCAGCGCCAGAACTCCAAGCTTAGCCCACGCATCATAATCCCATGGAGAGTTTCGGACCGTCCTACATAAACCACCTCTAAGGGCATTACAGAGGCTCAGAGTGTCCAAGAACAGACATGCAGCTAGAGAAACCTTGCTCGTCTCACAATCAAGACAGCTGAAGTCATCAATAAGGGTTTTGAGCAGACTGACAGCCCCATCGGTATTGGCAGTCAAAGCGAAACGCGCCAGAGCAATTTGATGAGACTTTTTTCGGGAAAAAGAGTCCTCGCTAACACTAAGGTCACACGATGCATTTGGATCCAGTCTGAGGTTCAACAGCGCTGCCGCAGAGGCATCTTCCAGCAGTTTTTTCCGTTCCGAACTTGCTGTTTTGTTTTTCGTCGAAGGCTCATCGCCGCTGACGTATTTTACAATTGCAGAAATAAGGACATGCAATTGAGACTTTGGTACCCTTTCTGCTGACAGGTGTAATGTGGGGGGCGATGCCTCTTTAATGTTTCTCGAAAGGCCTTCCCGAAGCTGCACGGTTGGATGGTTGATGGACAATTCCACCCAGTACAAGAAAATTCGCACATTATATAGCATCTTCTCCAAAAGAGTTTGGATCCTTTGGTCCTCGACTGACTCTCCTAGGAATCCCATCCGCATCATAACAAGTATTCGGGAAATACATGCCTCTGCCCACTTTCTAGCAACGGGGAAGTTCTCCGAGGAAGCTTCATCCAACGCCTTAGCATAAAGCGCTACCACGTTCGTAGGAGCACGCATGCATCCCACATACAGTAATGAAGAACTATCCAAAGCTTTATCAGAAGTACTTTTTCCCGGAGAATAGTTATAGCATGGTTGTCCATCTATATGCAACGGCTGAACATAGTTACTCCCGTATATGGACGCTGGGACGCTAGCAAAGGCAGACAACGTCAAATCTGTAGCCGATATAAATGCAGCAGCCGCACGAGATCGGAAACGCAAAAAGTCTGAAGAACTAGCACTTGAGCTATCTCTCAAAGCGGCTAACATTGCTTGCGCTTCGCTAACAAAGCCATGACCAACCCACATGCTGTCGTTGTTTGGATCATGAGTCTGGGCTTGCAATAAAGTTGACTTCGCCAACTTTAGCTGCCCGTTTTCTATGTAAATCATCCCCAAATTGCACAAAGATGTACCACCACCACCCAAATGTACAGCACGGATTAATGCATGTTGAGCAACCAGCGGATTCTCGACAGCACACCCGTACCCATTCCATGCGCGAGCATATCGGGGAGCGAGCTTGATAGCCTTCTCATATGCGGCCGCAGCGCGGCGTGCCAGACGTCGCGCCAAGTGTCTACTCTGCATGCGAGTAATGCACACTTCCTTGCTTTCAGTGTGGCATTCCACGCTCATCAACGGTACTGAAGAGACACCCATAGCTGCCCTAATAGCTTGCGCTTGATACCAAAAGGACCTTGCTAGATCACACCAATGGTCGGCGTTCTCTGGCTCGCATCTAACAGCATTAGAGAAAGCTGCGCTTGCATAAGTGGCATAGCATTGAGGTCCTTCCCCTTCCGCTGCGGAATAAACGTCAACGTAACATCCTTCATCCCCTTCCGTCATTGAGGTGACAGCACCACTAAACTCCAGACAAACGCGTCCTCTAGGACCTATGTACACAGGCAGCTGACTATTCCAAGTCGGCGATTCACGCATGGGGTCACATTTCGAAGGAAATACGAAATTTTCGTCGTCAATGACGACAGTGCTACTGAAAGCTTCTTTCTGCGGCACAATGCCAAGTGAAATCAACGCTGCCTCCGGCCCGTACATTTCGGGACAAATGTGGAAAGTGCACGAATACAGTTCTCCTATAAGGTTCCATGCAGCAGCTACATTTCTGTAGGCTCTTAAAAACTGGGCATGCTCCTTCTGCTCGACTTTAACAGGGATTCTTCCGACAAGCATACTCGCTCGCGCAATCCCTGTCTTGATATGAGCAAGCGCCAAACTAACAGTTCCTTCTTCCAGATGGGATTTTGCTATTGCAAGGTGAGACTGAGCGCAGCCATACAATGCTGCCGCTGAGGTTCCTTGGAGAGATAGACCCATTTCGTAACGAATGACAGCAAATTTATGTTGGCTTAAAGAGGAATTTATGCGCGCAGCAAGAAACAGTGAATCCGCATCATAGCAATGTGTTACTGCATCCGCAGGCGCTGCTATGCACTGAGGTTTTCGGAGACTTGCGCAAGCTTCTGGTGAGATCTCTGAAGAGAAAATGTGATAGGAACTAAGCCGCTCTTCAATCTGCTGTTCTCTCGAAGGAACCTGTAGCAACAAGCACTTCGCTACCGCCTTCTGGGAAGCAGTGAGTTTACCAAGGAGAAGGTATATCTCCGCAAGTTGCTTCCAAGTCTTCCAACCATTTGCCCCTGCACGCTGTACCATATGAAGGCAATCGATACAGTTGTGGAGTGCTTCTTCACTCCTCTCTGCTATGCATGCCTCAGTCATCCAATGGGGACCGTTCTTTCTTTGGGACCGCCTAAGAAACGATTTTTCGGGGAATTCATCATTCGTAAGACCGTATTCGTGTAGTTTTGCAGTTACTAAGCACGCCCAGATCGATTTCGAAGCGCCCCATAAACCTATGTAGTCATACATGAAATTGATTGATTCGTTATAGCTTCCCCAGAGAACAAGTATATCACATAACGACTTCGCGGCGTGTGCGTGATGGCTATACAAGCTCAGTGCCTTCTTTGCCAATTTCGTTCCTCGTTCCTTGATAGCAACCACACGCTCGGGTACTGACGAGCCTGGTTCTAAGGTGCGAACGCTCTCCTTAAGACGTTCATAGAACACATCAGCCAATGATGCTAGCGTGTCGCAGTGGATAATTCCACTGTTTGCAATCGACAACAAAGCTTGTTGAGCCATTTTCAGGTACTCTTCCCTATCGTCAGCGTTATGCTCGTTCACAAATTGCTTACGTTTCCACTGACCATATCGATAGGCGAATGGAATTTGTCGTAATTCAGCACCGCACATTGTGCCTCTGAGAACTGAGAGGTCTACATCCGCCAATTGAGGCCACCGTACCGTAGAAAGAAGGTCGGTTGAAATATCGCCAAATGCAGACTGATCATGCATCAAAGCTGAGTCAGACGCAAGTACCAGACGAATACTTAGGTCGGCAAAATCACTTAGAGACTTCATAGCAACATCCTTCGAATAGCGTGAAGTTAACAACGTGGCAGACTCGCGACATCTTGCTAACACTTGAATGTAATACTTCAAAGGGAGAGGGGTAGCGTTGTCAACTGAGACCAACACCCATTCAATCATCAGTTCAACCGCCGCGCAGCTCAGGCTACACCAGACATTATCCACTGCTTGTAGCATAGACACTTCAGGCATTCCTCCGGCATCACCAATACACCATTTTAGTAGTTTGCATTCCGGAGCAGGCAAGTACTTAATGAACAGACGCAATGCAACCAGCATCCACCCAGAAAGTTTGAGCTGTCGCCCGGGGGCATCGCCGTGAAACCGGCATTCTGATGCACCCAGCGCTTCCTCCACCAGGACATCGCCTTGTGTCTCGAATTCGGCAGATCTTATATTGCTTTGGGAAAAGAGTTGATTAAGGCCACAACCAACCAAAGAATGCAAGGGGAAAAAAGATCGGAATTCATGGCCAAGCATGCTGTAGTCGGGACACACTCCTGCATCGAGAACCAATAAGTTGCTGCCCGAGAAAAGCCACATAGCATGCCGAACAACGTGAACAAACTTCTCCATAACCAGAATGTCCCAATAGCACAGCATGTCCAAATTATTCGCCCACACTTGCTTGAAATAATGGAAGAAAACATCAATTGCCAAATGTATTAGCTCCTGAGAATCCAAATAGCTTTCTTTCCCTTCACAGTTACAGAAACGCTCCACACCGAGGCAATTCCACTGGTCAATCAAAGGGACCGGAAGCGTAGATACCCGTTTGCGCCTTATGGAGGCTTCCAGTACGTAGTCTGCTAACTGTAAAATCGGGGCAGGTGAATAAAGCAAGTTCAAGGCTCTCTCCATAGGAATACTGCCGCAAGATAGAGCAACGCAATTGAACAGTTTGTGTATGCCATGGTCAAACTCGGCTCCTTTATATGCGAGAGAATGCGTATCGAAGAGAGAGGACATATCGCCTGAAAAATCTCGCAGCCTTCGTTGAGAGTGGAGAGCAGCTTCTCCGGAGATACTCCCAACGTCTATGGTAAACGCTCCCAACAACAGCACGAGGCCTTCTAGGAAGTGTTCTGAGTAGTACACCATTTGCTTGCTGGATCTGAAAGTGAACAAGATATCACTCTGAAAGCACGTTTTCGTATCTGACTGCTCTTCATACATGATGCTTTCAATGACGGAATGAGCAGTCTGACGTTCTTCCGAGCACAATCTAAGGATAGCGGGCTCATCACATTGCATCAATAGGGATAGGCAGGAAAAATAAACTCCGGCAAGGAGTAGCTGACATTGACTAATACCGCCTGTGGCACCGTCTGGTTCCACTAGTAACTTCCGAAACTTCTTCAACCGTTCGGCCACACTTTGAGCAGTGGACGGAGAAGCATGCGACGCGTCTCTCTGAAGCGCACAGGAAAGTAGTAAACGAACTGACTGCAGTACTTCCGATTGGTCTGCCGGGCCTGTGCTATTCCATCTTGTACCACCCGTCGATCCATATTGGTAACTATAGTATCTTTCCAATACGTCTAGTAACGGGACCATTAAACCTCTTTCGTCAAACATGGACAAAACGTCGCAGCCTCGTTTAAAATCAGCACCCATTTGTATCTTATAGAACGCGCCCATTCCGCATGTTTCGACAAGCCTGGAAAACGTGGGTCGATCGACACCGTCGGAGGCACAAAGTTCTAGTACGCTTCCTAAGTTTGTCAGAGCTTGATCAGGCTGTCCACAACGGATGCAAATTTCCGATTCCTTCAAAAGATAGGTGGCTTGCTTTGAGGGCTTCCCCTCATCCCT
Source organism: Halocafeteria seosinensis (assembly GCA_001687465.1). Classification (NCBI taxonomy): domain Eukaryota; class Bigyra; order Bicosoecida; genus Halocafeteria; species Halocafeteria seosinensis. The sequence goes on from LVLI01000385.1 coordinate 28,827, forward strand.
GCGCAACGCGAAGAGAATGAATGAAAGAGGTGTCCTTAATTTGCAGTTGCTGTCTTACCTGCTGGATTCAGCCAGAATGGAATAACACCCTTTTAGCCTTTCCCGACGCCGCGACGTCATTATTATACATTTTTCTAGTGGAAAATCACCAGTTGTGTTCGGTAAAGCAGGTCGAGATGCAGGGGGAGCGATGGCCTCACGCAGTGTATCCGCGAGTCCCTTCCAGGCATGAAGTTCATCCGCGACATTTTCATTGTTTTGCTGACGCGACCACAAGATCCACTCAAAACACCTCTCAGCGGTTACATACTGTACGAAGGAAAAAGTATGCATGGGTTATCTACCACCACCACCACCACGTTCGAGCCGTGTTTACTACGTACATCATCTAGCTTCCGACTAGCTTGTCCAAAGAGGAGAGCGAAAGTCTTCACTGTGTTATTCTCGACATTTTCGAGCTGTATGGGACGATTCCCCTCATGTAAGCTCCTTAGTAGACCCTCGTTTCTATCTTCCTCTCCGGAAACAACTTCTATCTGATCCTCCAGCAGGAGGAATTCCACAAATGCTGGAACACGATCTCCCTCTTTCACATTTTTCTTACAGCTCCCGAGAATCTCCAGGCAGGAGTCGTATGCATTCCGATACGGGTCTTCCTTCGGTTTAGCACCGGCATCAGTGCTGTCCTCCTGCTGCTGCTGTTGTGGTCGTAAATGGGCCTTGATCTCCTTGACATGGCTCTTGGTAATCCATGTCCCCGGGCTATCCGACGCTGCACTCATCTCTCGCTCTATCTTGCCTACCTCCTACGCATGTGCATATTACAAAATCATCATGAGGCTACGGAGTATAGACCAAACATAGCCCTGAAATATCGTCTGTATCCCTCGATATGCCACCATGTTGGTAATGTGAAGCTCGAAGTGAGTGAGAGCAAGGGCCACATCCATACGAAAGTCTAGAGTAGTATAAAATGTTCGTGCTGTTTCTTTAGTGCGTTATGACGATACATCGTCTGCTAATGCCTTTCCAACTCCGCGAAATTTGTCACAGGAAAGCGTTCCCCCAACAAATTCCAGAGGGACTACCGTGGCCAAGGAGCCATGTTCCATACAGGATGCCATGGCGATGATGCCGTAACGCTTGTTCTTAGATGGGTACTTCCGTAGTGCACAATCAGAATATTTTGTGAGAGGAGTTATTCTACATTGTACAATCAACGAGGGGGAAGATGGTCATTCCCACATGTGGCCAGTATGGACTGGCCAGCATGGCAATCTCCTTGCTAGTATTAACCATAACAATTGCAGAAGGCGTCAGAGCGCAGTCAATGGACCATCGTTTCCATGAGGTCTCTTATTTCACACCGAAACAACATCTCTTGGCTGTCTTGGAAACCTTTGCTGGGTCGAGTGTGGACCAGAAAGCCACTCAAAGACAGTATAATGCTACCCCAAATCGGCCAATTTACCCTTCGAATACATTCGGAATTAGTGCATGGAATAAGCCAAAAACCCTTGTCATGATTGCTGAGCATTCTATGGGAACTGATCTCGTGATTACCGAGCTACTTCGAGTAGATCACCCATTTTGGAGTGGATGCGAAGTTGTCATATACAGATACGGTTACATCCGAGAGTACGACATACTCAACCATTATCAGGATGATAATCGTATTAGTCTAGTAAACAATGTCCGTGTAGGAGGAGAAGAACCGAGACTTGAAGATTTACCCACCAGAGATCAGTCAGTAGTGGCAGTTCTGCTAGATGATTCCACATACTCCGTCCTGGCTAGCCATGTTCTCTTCTTCAGAAAGGTCCCAATCGTCATCCTTGGGAGTGGAAAAAGGAATCCAAAAACGCCCTTTAATGTTAATCAAAGAATAATCGACCAAAAGTGCAGTATTTGCTTTGCATTTTCATACCAGGATGGTGTCAACCTATGGAGAGAAGGATTTTCTATCACTCGATACACAGTTGTCACTAACCCTGGTACGGAATATTACATATCCGGCTATGAGATACTTCTACACGGTGTTTGAACGTGCAGTCACTTCGGGACTTTCCAGATATTATTCGCAGCGAAAATGTTGGCTGAACGCAGAGGTACGGTCCATGGTCTTTTGGGAATTTAACAGTATGTATGTGTAAGTTACGCTGCAGGATACTGGCTGCCGTAGAGCTATGAAGGAATTGCTAAAGATGTCCTCTGTCTCGTTCTCACATCACGCGTGGTCATTTGATGGACCAACTAGAATTATCGGTTACATGCACCAAAGAATAAAGAGTTTACTAGGCAAAAGGTCCGATATTATTGAGTCGGACTTTAGGAATGTCCCAGCTAATGTAAACGATCGACTGGAGTCACTGAAGTATAAGAGTACGTACGCTGCAATTCTGCAAGTATATCAACGGCCTGAGTGGATTCTGGAAGAGCAACTGGCTAGGCTCGATCGTTCTACGCGGGTTCCCACGGAAGTATTCGTGATGCAAAACCAGGAGTACGTTGATATACGACAGACTCTGACTAGAAGGCCACACCTAAAGCATCTACATGCCGTGAATTTCAACACAAAATTCTTTGGGCGTTTCTTGCTGCCTTCCTTCTTGCAACAAGAATATATGGTGCTATTAGATGACGACGTCATCTTTGGGAGTGAGTGGATCGAGCACGCTCTTGCGAAAGTGGAGCAACACTATGCCGCAGTATCTTCATGGACAGCTGTTGTCAAGGAAGCAGTACTGAAGCGACCTGTTGTGAATTATTTAGATGCTCGAGAAGTTATCTACAGTGGAGAATTCGACACGGAAGCCGACATATTCGGTCATTGGTTTATTTTTAGACGAAGCTGGATACATTACTTTTTCTCCTTACCTACGGCGACGTTGTGGACCGGCGAGGATTTATCATTTCCGTACTTGGGGCAAGAACTCTCTAGGGTCAGGTCAATAGCAGGGTGTATTGATGAAGAAAATGCCGAAAGTGCTGGCGAACTTTATGTAGAAGAAGTAGAGGAGCTGCAGCGTGTTGCATCGGGACGTTCGTTAACGAGCCAGGAAGTCCGCACCTCCTTGCTACAATACCTAGTTAAGCGAAATTGGGTAATTGTCGAACAGCGATCCCATCCTGTCTGAGAGCGATGAGAGCTATCTAGTTGAACATGATACACGTGATTCAACCGGTATTTTCGGGCAGTTCCTGGAGCATGAAGCCTTTCATTTGAAGAAGGCTACTCCGCACGTAGTTAAGCAAGAATTTGGAGTGGACACGGAACATTTCAGTCCGCATACGTTGAATCAAGGGACTCCCTTGAATACTATGGATATCTTCTAGCATTAAATTGATTTCATCTTCCTCATATGTAAGACCGTAGCCGAACCATCTACGTTGAAAGCGAGTGGGTAAAGTCCGAGAGAACGTCCGCTTATGAAAATCGAACAAGTTGGATAGCGACGTTTGTTGCCGCGGCGATTCGACGCTGAGAGCTGAAAAAGGCCACAGCCATGAATCAGACAGGATGATTGGAATAGCTCCGAAACGTATAGCCTCCATAAGTCTATAGGAGTGGAGACCATCTCCCCGGCAGATGAAAGCAAATGCTGAACTGGTCATTAGTTCTGAGTAGCGAATTTGCTGAGATGATATGGAGCCATCGCTGCCCAAGAATGGCTCTAATTCGACAATTACGTTTTTATAATTGATGGCTGATCTGTTCAACTTCCACCGGGTATCAATCTTCTGTATGACTTCCGGACGAAAGTTTGACGAGTTGAATAGTCCCCAAGGGGTTCCTCTAAAACAAGCTAAGTATGGCCTCCGGAGATTCCACATACTCTTTGTGGTATATACTAACGGGGGAAGTGGAACTACGATATCGGCGGGGCGGCGGTATCCAGTATTGGACCCCTGCGCAGATCTACGTGCGTAACTTTGTCTGTCGAAACCGGATTTCCAAACAATGGCGTCGTCGAATCGTGTGAACGGACATCTTGAGTCGGTCCAATCCAGAATCACGTGACCTCTTCCGTTGTTCCAATACGGAAGATTCCGTAGTCGTCTCAAAATATCTTCGCGACTTCCGAAGCCTTCAGGGTCGGTGCGAGTATATGGTCCCAATGGCGTCGTATCAAAAGAAGGAAACAGTAAGCAAGCTTGCTTGGGATCGTTGATTACTGTAGCCTGAGTTCTTATCTGATCGAGGTACTTTTTATAAGTGCTTGAGAGGGGGTAGTTTATCCAAGGGTATATGTAGACCGTAAAGTGCGGCTGCATCCGAAGTCCTCCATCATTCCCAAGGCTGATCGCGTTGTCTACACTGTAATTGATGCAAGGCCACCAGCTTCTTCCAAGTGCGGCAGATGTAGTAGGCGTCGAATGTTCGCGCGAGCTAGCGCGACAAACGCCTGTGACCAGTTGCGCCATTGTTTCATCCCTACTAAATATTTCTAGTTTTTCCAAAAGCACAGATAGATCGTCGCGCTTAATGAACTGTTCTTCCGTATGTGTTTTTGTCTGGTCGTAAACGTGAACCATGTCCACGGTATCGAAGTAACAGCTTTTAGCGGGATGACAGTACTTTTTTGCACCACCGAAAGGGGATGAAGGAATAGAATCACTCCTCCTATGGACTGTGCATACAGCCCCTAACATATGATCACCTGCAAACCCTGTGGACGGAGCTTGGAAGTATTCGTATAACGACACGAAAGGATTGACGTCGTCTGGGCTGTAAAATAGTATGAAAGAAGGCGTCACTTTCGGACATTCTTCATGAATTCTTTTCATCTCTTCAAGGGAAAGCTTTTGATTTGTGGTAGGCTCTCCTGTACACAGCAACACCGGCATTGCTTCGCTGCAGATATAGTGAAGTACGTACTCTACCTGGAATCTCCAGCTGCGGAGTTCCACCACTGGAGCACTCATTCGTGGACAATCTGACGGATACAACTGAGCAGCGGTATTTTCCAAAATCCCCATGATGCATAGCAGCGCGAGCCCAGCAATTGCATTAAATACTGTTCTCCTGTGCCTGGCGTGTCGTACGAGGCTTGACGTTCCGGCTCCTCTACCCTGCATTTCAGTGCGCCGATCGCTGGTGCGTGAGCGATCGGGGCGCTTATGAAATTTGCTGGAGATTTATGACTCTATCAGCCAATAGAATATTTACCTAAGGAGTATGGCATGACTGAACGTGCTCAAACCAAGCATATCAGACTCATGGTTTTCCCCGAAGAAACGTTGCTCTCTCGTCCGAATAATGCCAAATCTCGCATGACTTGACTCCCGTATACCCCCCTCTTTAGTATCTTGATGTACCACAATCCGGCTCTACGGAAGTCCGAAGTGACCCGTGGCACATTCCCGCCAGTGGTCGTTTGAATCCGGGACCCAACTTCACAAAAAAGACGGTTCAAAACAAATTCAAACAAGGGGGTAAAACCTTGTTCTAGCTCTACGTCGTGTTGATTGGTCTATTCTCGACTGTGTTTGCAGAGAAGTGGTGTGTGATAGAGGCTGCAAGTGTTGCCGAGGCCACTCGACACAGAATGGCGGCGTCATCGTCGTCATCTGTCAACAACGAACAGGAGGACAGAGGAGGAAGACTTTCCGAAAGTATGCTCCAAAATAGAGAAGCGACGGCTTCTTCTGCACCCTATAACGCGGTCTCAGCGGCACCGTCAACAGCTCGGGAACAACGCACTACTAGTCTTCCCCCGTCACAACCCAGTAGAATACGCATCGGTCGAGATGGTAGCATCCGGGTTAACGTTGGACGACGTCGCAGGTCCTCTCAAGAACGACGTACCAGTTCTGCCCAACCAAGTGCAACCCGTGGGGACAGTTCCCGTGAAAGGACATTTAGAAGTCAAAGTAGGAAGCTTGAAAATCTGCAAGAGCAATGGAGTGGGGGAAACTTGGATGACACAGTCAACAGAAGTCTCAACTCGAGTTTTCTCTCTCCGAACCGCAGCGGTGCCCCAATGTACGATCCCACGTATTCCACCATTTCTACCCGCAATACGACGCTAGATACCACTGATGACTCCGTGAGACACATTCGTGAAAGAATTGAGAGAGTAAACCGTGGCATGGAAAAGGTAACGGGGTCAACCCATTCAGGAACTCCTAACACTCGCCCGCATAGCGTGAACTCCTTCTCAGACGCAAAACCGGCCGCTCGAAATCGAGAAGACGAAAGGACAAGCCAAATACTCGGTGAATCATTTTACACAGATCCCAATTCGACTGTGCGAAAGCTCTCAGAGAAGAGTCAGCAGCTCCTCAAGAACACCCACGTAAGGGAGATTTGTACACGTTTTCTCAAATGCCAAATTAATTAGTAGAATGCTCCATGAAAACGTTTTGTGCAGGAACGCTCTGTCCGCGAACGTGTGGCGAATCGCTTAGCTTCGATTCGTAATTCTCGAAGGGGGTCAGCCACAGATGAAAGCCAGATTTTAGACCGAAGCGAGTTCAGTGACGTGCTGGGAAACGAGCGGGACTCTGTCAATGAGAAGTCGACGGTGGCCTCCACCACTGAGTTCCATCGTGACAAGTATGAGTATCAGTCTACAGGTAAAGACGAATATGGTAAGAGCCAACGCGTGAACGTTGAAACAAGCCAACACGCTATGAGGGGAGTTGCCGCATACCAACCGACCTGGACGGAGCATCGAAGGTCACAACAGGCGTTCGAAGAACGTACATCAGGGAGAGCCGGGAAAAGACAAGCGGATACTGAAATTGTCAAACAACAGGTGCCAAGTAGTGGGGCAACCAAAGCAAAGATGCCAGGAGAGACTGGTGTTGCAGAAAGCAATGAGGGGCAACGAGGCGGCACTAGCTGGAGAAGCACATACACTGTCAGAGAAGCGGATTCTCAGGACTCAGCTGGGCAAACTAGAGAGGCAAATGAAGCTTACCCCACGTATTCGCGTTCCATGCCCGAGAAAGAAAACGTGGAAATATCTTCTCACAGGTTTGGCGCAGCTTCAGGGGGTCAGGTCTCAGCAGGTCGCGCGCACACACACAGACGTGACACTTCTCCGCGAGAAACATCTGTTTACGAAGGTGTACATGACTATAGCGGAGCCGCCGAGTCTCAGCTTTCAACAGACCGCCATGATACGTATGGTCAGGGTACATCCAACGACGAACGTGCTGCGGGAAGTACCCAGGGGGCAACGCCTTCTCACAGTACCCCTGATCGAAATTATAGACCCCAACCAGAAGATTCCGCCGAATTTTCTGTAGGGCGTCAAAGTGACTCGTCTTCTGTGTATCAGGAAAAACAGCGCGATCGTCGCACCGACGATTACAAAGGTACTGAAGTTCTCCAGAGTGATAACACACCACAGCTAGGCCGGGACACTCGACATACCCCTGGATCCGCTGAATCATCCAAGAGTACGCCTGACAGTGTCGGTACTGAAGAAATATTGAAGGTCCTCACTAATGAGAGGACTAACCACGGTAGAACAAGCGACGACAGTGTTAAGCAAAGTGTAGGCGGTCGAGAATGGAAGAGCTCCAGCTCTACGAGAGGGAAAGATGAAGAACGCGACTACAGAAGGGAGATGAAGTTGTGGAGATCCCGATGTTCTTCGTTGAAAAAGGTGTATGATGCGGAGGTTTCTGCCAGGCAGGAAGCGAGCAAACTGTACGAGGAGGCTTTAGCCGAAGTGAGAGGTTTAAGATCTCAGCTCAGTGAGTACTCCAACGACAACATCGTCGTCCAAAAGGAAAGAGAAATAGGTCGACTCAAGCAGGCCATGAGAGCTCAGCACGTGAGTGTCCAATCCGTCAATAGACAGCTGGAAGAGCGAACTTCTCTTTTGGAGGAAGCAGAGTATAAACTCAACGCATCAAAGGAGAAAATCATTCAGCTTGAAAATAGAGTTGCTGCAATTAAAGAAGAAGACACCGTTAGGGAGAAAGACAAAGAGATTTCTGAGCTCAGACTTGAGTTGAGAAAGAAGCAGGAACAAATGAATTCGATGAATTTGAGTCACGAGAGGGGTAGAGAACGTTCTGCAGATCATGGAACATGGCTCAAAGAGCGAATTGAGTCGCTTGAGGAGGAAAATAGCCAGTTGAGGGTGCAAATAAAACTGTGGGAGGACAGCGAGAAGCAGTACCAGTCTAGCATTGAGGAGTACCAGAAGCAACTACAAGCTACCCATGACGATCTACGATTCGAGCGAAGAAAACGGTCTCAATTAGAAGAAAACCTGACTGACGAAAACGCCAAAGTACAGAAAGCTAACGAGGAAGCTCAGATCGCTCAAGATAAACAGGAGGAGTTGCGTGCTCAGGTTGATTCATTGAGACAGAATGTCTCTTCTCGTGACAGCGAGATCAGTGACTTGCAAAGCCAATTGGAAAGCAAAGAGTCCGAGCTGCGGCAACTTCGTTACTCTTTGCAAGAGTACGGGGAAAGAGTGACAACGTATCAGGATGAGGCTTCCAATCTTCAAGCGAGTTTAGAGCAAGTGCAACGCGACTACGAAAATGCTGTCATCCACGGAAAAAATAAAGAGTCAGAACTACAGGAAAAAGAGGAACAAATTACTGAAGATCACGAGAAACTGGAGCAACTTCGCAACGAAATCAAGGAATGGAGGGATATACTTAGGCAACGGGATCAACAACTAAAAGATATCAAAGAGGCTAGAGAGACACTGAGAACCGAGGTGGAGGCAACAAAGGACGATTTGACCTACTACAAAGGGAGAAGCACTGCCCTTGAGCAGGACTATTCTCACTTGCAGGAGACAGCCAAAGCGTATGAAGATAGGGTGACGAAGTATGAGCATGAGCTTCAGGAAAAGGAGGAGACGCTCGAGCGGTTACAGAGGCAGCTTGATGAGAGTGAGAAACACCGATCAACCGCGGAACACAATGCTCGTGATCTTGCAGAATCTTCCTCAACGAAGGCAAGAAAGGTTGAACAGCTGCACATGTTTGTCGAAGACCAAGATGGCTTAATTGCTCGTTTAAGCAGCTTAGTCCAGCGATTCGAGGATGAAATCAAGAATCGGAAGCATGAGATATCTGAGTTGTATCAGTCTGCCGAAGAAAAAAGCAAAGAAATGCAACAGTCCGAGGCGGAAAAGCAGAGAGTTTCGAGAGAATTTAGCCGGTGCTACACCGAGCTTATCTCGGTTTCAGAACGAATGAGCATGCTACAAGAAGATAACAGTATGCTGTCCAAGCGTTCACAGCTTCATGTAGAACTGATCAAGCAGACTGCATCGTCTCTCGGGGAAACCCTTACAGTGGAGCAGTGCTTGGGTTTACTAGAAAACAGCTTCAAGCAGAAGGATCGGGAAATGGAGAGTCTCCACGAGCGCCTGCAAGTCGAATCGGCGGAGAAATCTTCTGCAGAGGAAAGTCTCGCAGAAATGCGGTTGTCGAAGGATAAGATCGAGGCACAACTGTCATCGATTATCGGAACGGTGGAAGAAGTGCTGCGTTGTTTTGAAGATGCAGGACTTCAGCAAGGCCATTCGCCGAGCATTGACGAATCAGATCAATTGCGGGAGGAGTTGAAGCATCAGTGTCAATTGGTAATAAAAAATTGGCAAACCAAAGCAGACGAAATTGAAGCGTTGAGGGAAAAACTCAAAACCTCTAATAATGAAATAAACCAGTTGAAGTCTGCTTTAAGGGACACAGAGGAGCGTCTTCGTGAACGAAATGAGTCCGTCAGCGATTTAAAGGCGAAAGTGTCCGAGCTACATAGTTCAATGTCTACGGCACAGGATGAGCTTGAGGACATTAAGAAAGAGTTCCAAGAAGAAAAGGACACAAACTGTCGGCTCAATAAAGAGTATGAGGAAATGCAAAATACGCTGGAGGAGGTTAAAGGTCAACTGAACTCCACTCAGCAAAATCTGAAAGAGGAGAGAGATCGTCACCGCAATGATCGGAGAAATTTGCACAGGTCGATGGCAGAATACAGGGATGGGATTCTAATGATCATTCAAGGTCTCCAATATTTCAGAACCCGGTTTCAAGATTTACGGTACCTGAAAGATGCTCCGGAGATTAATTGGCCTCATTTTATTGACTACACTGCGAATGAACTACGGGAGTATGCATTCAATTCGGAGTCATTTGAGGCAATGGAGACTTGCATAGTAGAGTCCGCCGATAGTCTGCGGCATATGGAGGCCACTGCTTGGGAGTACGATTACCAGCAACGAGACATGCGCAGTCAATTGAAGCAATTGCAGGCAGAACGGGAACAGCTCTCTAAGGAGAAACGGTCGCTTCAGGAATCACTCGAACAAGAAAGAGAAGCACATTCTGAAGATATTCGGACAAAGAGTGAACAGCTAAAGGAGGCCCAGGATGAGCTTCGCGAGAAGGTACACGAAATCGGACAATTGGAAGAAAAAGTTGAATACGTCCAAAACGACAAAGAAGACATGGCAGCTGTCAATGAGAAGCTTACTGAGAGACTCCATCGGCTGGATAGTACCTTAAGAGATCTTCGCGGTAGGTATTCATCGATGTCTTCAAACGTCAGGATATCTGAGCACCGGTTAGAGCAGTACCGTATGATGATAGAACAAACCCAATTGAAAGCAGAAGACCGCGTTATGCAGACGCTGCAGCGCCCGAAAGTAAATGAAGGACACGCAATTGAGAAGTATGAGAGGGAAAATGCTGAGCTTTCTGAGTCGGTGGAAAGAAAGAACGAGGAACTACGATATCTCCAAGAAAGGATTAGAGAATTTCAAGAAGCGGAAGAACGCTCTGAAAAGCGTTTGAGGGAATTCGAAGAGGGGGATGCAGACAATAAACAGTACATAAACCAGCTTATCTGTGAAAAGGAGACGGAGCAAGCCCGAAATCAGGACGTTGATGCGTTACTAGACTCTGTAAAAGAAGAAAGGAATAAACTCCAGAAATCTCGTGACGATATTGAAAGGCAGCTAGGCCAGGTTTTAGAAGATTCGAAGAAATATCGAAAGGAGCTGGAACAGGAGAGGAATCGCTCATGGGAACTACAGCAAGCAAATAACTCTCTTCAGGATACATGTGATCGCCTCCGCACAGAATTGAGTAATCTCGAGTCTAGCCGTAGCTCTCTGGCTCAGGAGTCTATAAATGCCTTCCGAAGGCGCTCCAACAAGCTTAGATGGATGATATCAGGCTTGCGCGAAGAACTTACCTCGTTAAGAGAATATGCTCATGGGATTGGACATCTCTCGAAAACAGAGGAACCGCTTAGCTATTTAACGGAGCTGCAGCTTACGCTAAAAAGAAACAGACGCAACAACGCGCTTATACAAAATCGTCTTGATTCCGCTTTGTCTGATTCCCAATTATCGAAGAAGCTAGTACTTTGCGCTGTGCAACACTATAACAAACTCATCGATGCTGTATGCTGGCGCTTTTCTCAGCTGACCGGAAACGCTATTGTTCCTGCTAAACTCGCTGAAGAGTTGCCATCTTCTGCGGAAGAGTTCGAAGAAGTCTTATCTTGGACAGTGGTGGAATTTCAAAATACGTTGCAGAGTGCTGGTTCATTCGAGGACCAAGAGTTGGTCCGCAAGCCGGCAGAATTCCCGGAGCGTTACAATATGGTGGTAGAAGATCTTTGCAGTAGATTAAAAGAGATAGATTCGGAAAGAGAAGAGCTCTCAGAACAGCTTAATCGTAGTCAAGAACGGAATCGTGCACTGCGAGAATCGTTGACTGGAACTGAGAACGAATTAGCGGAGACCAAGAGTCGGCTGGACATAGCTTCAGCGTCGGAGGAAATGGTTGACAATGCGTTGGATTCCATTAATGAATTGAAAGATGAAGTTGACTATTATCGCAACCAGCAGATTGAAAACGAGCAAACTATTAATAAATTGTACGATGAAGTGGCCCTCCTGAAGGAACAAAATGCTTCCCTAGAATCGGAGCTTCAAAAGAGCCACGGAAAGAGTGGTGTGGAGACACACGCCTACGGTGGGGAACGCGGTGGGTTGGAGATAAAGAATGCACCGAGATCCCGTTTAGATGAGCTAAGTGAGAGGCAATCCGAGCTCGAGAAACACCTTGAAGAAAAGGAAAAGGAGCTAAACGAATTGAGAAAGACGTTTTCGCAGGATGTGCGGAAAGATACTACTGAACGCGGCACTGATGAATTGGATATAATAAGGGCCGACCGAGACAGTGCACGGCAGGAGGTTAAGCAGTTGCAAAGTCAACTTAGTACTGTGCAGAACCACTTGAACGAAACGATGGAGGCGTTCCAGGCTCACAAATCTAGAATCAACGCTATGTACGAGGAAAACTCGTCCCTCAAAGATCAATTGAACCGTTTAGAGAGTACCAGGGATTTAACACCGTCAAACAATTCGGATGAGCTGTATAGGGTCGGCGAATTTAACTCCCAAGCTACAGCTGAGAGGGAGGTGCAGCGGTTGCGTTCTGTTATCGAGGTATACGAACGGTCGGTATCAGATATCCAAAACCAAGTTACTTCACTCTCGAAGTCGCTTCGCGAGAAGGATACAAGAGTGCAACAATTGTATGCGGATAAGACCCATCTTGAGAATCAGGTCTCGACGATGCAGTATGAGAATGAGCACCTTCGAAATCACATTGACACCCTCAAAATTTCCATCCAAACTCTTTTCTGTAGCTACATGACGGAAACTCGGCAGTCCACACATAAGCGTGAATCGAGTGATGGACAGGATCCTGATGCCGAAGTCGAAAGCGCTCGCGCCAATGTTGAGGAGCTGAACAAGTTCATGGATAGACAGTCAAAGAAAATCTCAGAGTACGAAAAGAAAATCGAGGAAAAGGACAAGCAGTTAAATGATCTCAGATTAAACATGAAGCCACAACGTGAAATAATCACCAGATCAATGGGCTCCCAGACCGCGTTGAAAGAAGACGGAGAGAAGGTTAAGCAGCAAACGCGTCAGGTTGAAACCCTGAATGCCAAGTTAGGGGCGAAAACGAAGCAGCTGCATCGAGTGGAAGAGCGGAAGCAGGGTTACTTGCTAAGACTCCGAAAATTGATGGTGGCCGTAAAGCGAATTTGCCAGGAGGTGGCTTCAGAAGAATCGTTAGACGTGGATAATTTGCGTGGAAGCGGTAAAGATGTTATAGCTAAGGTGCTTGCTTCGGAGCAAGCAAGCGAAGACCAATTTGACAAGAATGTTGACGAAGAGGTCGATACGTCAATAGGCCTTATACGCTCTGTATTTGAGGAGCTGCTAGAAAAGTTGTGGCACTCCGGCCATCATCTTGAAGACGAACGTAATACAGGCACCCGCTTGACTCGAATAGCAAATCGCGGTGAGAGAGAGGACAGACCAACGCAAGACTATTCTGATGGTGAAGATGCTGTCGAACAAGATAGTGTAAACAATGAGCATTCACAGTCCTACGAGGACGATTCTACGGTAGACTTCTTGATGCAACAACAAGAAGATATCGAAAATCAGCTGCAGAAACTGCATCAACGTCTTCAAGGCGTTGCTCAAGACGACCGTGATGAAGGCTATGGTGATGCTGTAGGAGCGTTTTCCAGGGGAAAATCCGGTACGGAACATGATGCAGCATGCTCTACCGGGCGTTCCTCAGTTGAAAATTGGGACGGAGGATCCCGAGGGGAACATTTGGACAAAATGGCCACCGGAACAGTAAACGAGGTGTCAGATTATGCTGCACATGGGTCTAGACAGGTATTCGAGCGAGAAGCGAAGGTACCCGTTTCTCGCTCTGTCGAAGAAAGACATCATGACAGTACCTTCGAGAAAAATATCGAAGATACAGGATTTGAATCTGGCTCGACGCAGACCCCTACTACTATTGAGGAGAACAGTGAACATACGGTCCCGATGCTCAACATAGATGAATCGACGCGTAACGTCAACGAAGAGAGGAGGAGATCTCGCGATGAGAGGAAGTCCCGACGAAGCAAGTCCCAGAGAGCCAAAAAGAGAAACAACTCCTTTATTCATATACCGTCAGCTAGAGATGCAAAGCAGAGGAGTCGTGGAAGAGCCCATTCTCTGCATGACACAGTCATTCGGAAGATGTCTAGAAAAGGCATCAGGAGATGTGGGTCAGCGGGTGCCCTGTCTGCAGAGGAATGGGCCAAACGATATCACAGTCTTCAAGAGAGTGTTAAACAGAAGCGGGCTGCTCAACAATCTCGTCGTCGAAAGAAAAATGAACACGCTCGGCGGGCGGAGGAGGCTGCTCGGCGGCGGCGAGAGGAGAAGATGGCGGATGAAGTTCAGCATCGCGTCAGGGACGCTATTAATGAATATGCCGATGTCTTCTCGGATAGAGTAGAAACAGTTGTAAATCGCTATGAAACTCAAATCAGTCGCCAATTGCTTCGGCTGCCCGACCAGGGTGAAGAGCGTTACCTCGGTACGGATGAAACGTTGGAAAGAGACCATTGTGAGCGGGCTCCGGATGCTCCCGATATTGCTGAACTGAGAACAGAAGCGGCAGTGGCTGCTACTGATGCTATTCGACTTCTAAAGCGGCAGCAAGTTGAGTCATTGAAGAGTGGCATCTGTCCTGAAACTGCTGCGTGGTTGTTGGCTGGATCCTATTCATCCCGGATGAATTCGAAGCAACAGAGAGTAGATGCATCTAAGGAGAATGCACCCGAAAAAGAGGGGGAAAGTGAATGCGATAGCATAGGTTATCTACTGCGTGAATTACGGCGTTGCCTTGGCCTGTTGAAGCAAAGTGGCCAATTGAGTGCTCGTGATTGCAGCACTCTAGCCAGGGCTATCGGCCTTCGAAGAGCCACTCAAGTGGATGCAACGAAACAGAGGGTACGAGGTCCGGACCACCAACACTCAGAAGTCCCTGCCAGGATTGCTCAGAGTCTGGCTGAGTTAAATGCTACACAGTTACCGTTTGAACGTGCTGGTGACACCTTTCGGAGTGATCTGAAGGGTTAGTGAATATGTGTCGATGCCCGCGCGTTTTCCTTTAGATTCTTCCCTCGACGAGCCTATCGGGATAGGTTGACAAGTTGCCAGCCTTTTCACTAAACAACCTGAGGCAAAGGCTTTGGCCCAAAGCATTTAGCGAGAGTTTTGGCTCTGGCCTTATATAGCCGTAGGATCATGAGGGCTAGGATGCAGAAATAAGGACCGATTCTTATCATCGACGGCTTTGTGCACGCCTTTCAGGTGGAGAAATGCCATTGGAAAGGCAATTGGATTTATGCACTCTGTTGGACTTCTATTGCGAAATCGTTCGCAGACACAGTTGTAAATCGCTATGAGACTACAACCAATCGCTAATTGCTTCGAGTCCCCTCGAGTTCCGTTCGACTCTCACACAAGGTGCATAACACTCTGGAACGAGACCAATTGTTAGTTGCTGAACTGAGGAGGGGAGCGGAAGTGGCTGCTACTGATGCTATTCGACTTCTAACGTAACAGAAGTTGAACCATTGAAGCAGGGTATATGATATATATCCTGCGGATCAGGTCATGTGAATTCGCAACAACGAAGATGCGTGTAAAGAAAATGTGCCCGAAGAAAGGGGTAGGAGTGACTACGATAGCATCGATTATCTAGGGTGTGAATTGGGCGTTGCCTGTAGTGTTGCAGCACAGTCAATAGTGAAAGTCCGGTGATTAAAGTGCGCTTGCCAGGGCTATCGCCCTTCGAGAGCCACTCAAACCGATACAACCAAGAAGAGGTACGAGGTCCGGACCATCAACACTCTGACGTTCCCGCCAGGATCACTCACAGTCTGGTAGACTTAATTGCTACAAGTTTTTACCGTTTAAACGAGCTGGTGGGTGGCTTTTCGACTGTTGTACCGAATCGTTTACGTGACATACAGGGAAATACGTGTCGATGCCGGTATATTGCTCATCAAAAGAAACGTGGTTTCCTTTGCCTTGACTCCCGAAAGAAGGATCTCTCTTCAACAGACCTATTCACTTGCCCGACTAATTCGATGGCAAGTCACTGTACCAGACAACAAAAGTGTGCACAGCGAGAACAACTGTTAATAAGAGAGGTATCAATTCTCCCGACCCTGCTGTACCCCTCTACTGATGAACAACTTAAAGCGCATCAATATCTACTTCTGCTCCACCTTCACCGGCGTCGTCTTCGTCCCCTTCTCCTCCTTCGTCGAATTCGAAAGCTCCTTCAGCACCGGCATCTCCGGCCATTTCAGAGCCGCCTGCAACAGCTCCTGTTT
>LVLI01000386.1:0-131042 GCA_001687465.1 Halocafeteria seosinensis
ACCTAGAAGCGATCAATCAGCTCATCGGCCCAGTTTGGGTTAAAGACCCGCACAGATGTTCCTTCCAGATTTCATCTCTCGATCAAATGTCCAGAATGACTTTGGACTCTCCCGATGCAGACCGTGTGGGGCTGCGCCGAACGAATCAATTCACTGGGAACCAGGCCGGTAACAGGCGATTGTGTATGTGCATGTATGCATAAGCTAAGTGGTATGATGATAATCATGGGACCCTGCTGCACATCTCTTGCATACCAAAGTCGTAGCAACGCCTGCACATCCAGCGTCCCTGAATGTTTATCAGTCCTGTTCGATCCTAGCCTCTGTGAATACCGAGGGGCAATCACCCGTTTACTTGCGAGATCGGATACAAAAGATACGAAGAAATGTACATCAGCATCAATACGCTACAGAAGTATCCGCTAGACGGCACATAGCTACCTTGTCCCTCGCGTTTCACTTCCTGCTGCTTCCAGCCAGTCCATCCATCAGCTCCTATACAACGCGCCAGATGCGCGAAAGATTGTAAATATCAGTTCGAGTTCCTGCCCTCGCGAATATAGCCCAGATACAGTGTTCCCTCAGTGTCGAGAAGATCGCGCCGCGTCTCCTATCCTCTGGTTCCGTCCAACATCAACCGCGATGTCTGCAAGAACACGTCAATATTCAGCCACTTAACAATGTCATCATAAAACCAACCAAAGACGCCTTACAAACCATTCATAACCCCTCCCGTAGACCCACGACCCAAGATCAGCGCTTGCACTCCCCAAATACCAACACGCCTTTTTGCAAGGCCCATATCTACATATCCTGCATTCTCTACAAATTTGAAATTATACAACATGGTAGCAAATTGAATGCTCTACAAGATGATATGAAAAGATCCTGTATACACTCATGGAGTGCTGAGATACAGCGCCCAAACCAAACGTTACCAGCGCAACACTTTTTGGTACCCCTGCCCTCTGGACTTTGTTGCGCTGGGGGTATTTGAAGTTAGACTTTACCACCTTGCAGTGTTCCCTCACGGCGCATGTCAGCGTCGCTGCTTAACACGGGCGTATACCGCTGCTCGTTGAGAGGATGCGGTCAACTCCCCGGCCGGTGGGCTATCTGTCACATATGTGTGTGAGACGGAGTTGTCGAGGGGCAACGAGCAGTGAACGAGGTGAGAGCCGTACTAATTTTCCCAGATTCATGATGAACGGTGAAAAGCTTATAAAATACTGGTAGGGGGTGATTTTCTTGCGTTTTTATTTTGCGCAGAATATTGATATGGAAGGACAAAAAAGTTTCAACTTCTTCAAACGGTTCGCTGCATATACCATAGTAAATGTGTTTCGCAAATCACAATCTCCAGGCATCCACATGTATGCGTGAATTGATGCTACACCGCGCGACTGGACAAAATGGTTTTGACTCCCGCTGTCACAAGTAGGCTTGCACTCATCACTATCTGAAAACTTGAAGTAGCTGATACGCGTGCGGCATTTTCATTTTGGACCCGTGCTGGATACTCCCTCAGCACAGTCAGAGCAGAGACATACATGTCCGCAAGGAGTAAGTGCAATATTCGAGCGGTTCTCTAAACACACTACGCTTCGTCTCGCCCTTTAGCTTGACTTGTCAAGAAGTTTCAAACCTCTGTCTTCCCCTAAGCCATTACTACGATCCACCACAAATAGGCTTTTGCGCACCCCATCCCAAAGAGTAGTCACAGCATGCAAAACATCACGACGATGCCGTGTCATGCAACCTTGTGGACGTTCGAGAACCCTTAGACGATCCCCAGTATAAACGCAGACTTGACTGACCACCAGTGTATTCAGAATCTGCATTGAGAGCAATCTGTACCGTGGAAGCTGCGTAAGCCCCATCACAATGGAAGGAAATACATGCGTTTGTTGGCCCTGGTGTCCTTCGCAACGCTATCTTCGCCCCCCGGGATGGAGACCTTTCGACTTTCTCCCGATATAGCTGGCTTGTTCTCCGTTTTCAACGTGGGACAACAGTAAGCGAAGTATGTGGGAATCCATAACGGCCTCATGTCGTTTTGGCCACATCACTGTTGGCAAACCAGATAAAATCCAGGAAGTCTGCAAGCAGATCGAGATGTTTCTTTTCCATAATGTCGGAGGAACGATAGTATTCGAAAGTAGCATCCGAGGAAGCATCGTGTTTACCCGCCTTCTGTCGTAGTAGTTCTTTGATCCTTGGTGTGACCCTTTGATTTTCTGGATCAGAGAGTAAAAACACCACGAGAGGATCGGTGGCGTCCGCCGACGTGAATGTGCTGATCATACCCCTCAAGCGCAGTACCAGGTGCACTGTTGCCTCGTCAAAGATATTATAGTCGTAAAAAGTTCGTCCATCCTCAACCTGCTTGCCAGCAAATATGAGCTTTTGTTGGTCGGGGGGAATCCCTTCCTCATCTTTTATGTTTTGTGACACGATTTAACATCCAGGGTGACGGTCTTGCTGTGGGTGTCTTCTGTGTGTATGTATGTTCTCCGACGTAGCTGTAGCTAGCTTCGACGCAATACTCTCGGACCCATTTCTCCGAAATTTTCTCCTGTGTCCGTCATCCTGGGAACTGATGCTGCCAGTGATGCATGGCACTGCATGCCATGCTCTACAAACTTCACATTCTCGAGTCGTAGGCGCAGAATATTCAGCTCGACGTGTTTTCAACTATCGCCGCTCTACATCGTGAACGTTGTATAAACCGTTGCTTCGACAGACCAGGTCCCGACCCCAGAGGAGTGCTGTCTAAGGGAGGCGTCCCCAGATTTTTCCAAGTCCCAACCAACCTGGTTAGCAACGGAAGTACAGCTGTACCCCTTTTGGAGAAGGCAAACTTACATCGAAGTCTTGCTCAATATATTTGAAGAAAGGGCGAAGTTCGAAATATTTTTGACGTATCTTACGAGAGACATGATAGCCAGTTCTGGATCTCGCTTCTCAATCGATCGACAGGATGTGCTTTGCGAGAAGTACAAGTGAGTAGATTCATCATTCTAGCGTCCATCCAGTGGTGAATTTCTTCCACAAGCCCAACGTTTTCTAGTTTATCTTCATTGGGGATCCCATTTTCATAGCCGGCTATCCGGTAGTTGTTGCGAACATTTCCCACTCTGATGGACGATAACGTCGAGCGATCATACGTTCGTCCATTTCCCCTGAGGAAAACGGGTTCTACCATTAGTTTTCCAGATACCGGGCATGTGCAATGCTGAGGACATTCTCTTTCCAGCTCAATGCCAAAATTGTTCTCTAGTTTCATGACCTTCTGTTGCAAGCTCAAGGAATCCCACGACCCGATTTCTTTGTCCATCTCTCTCTCAGATTTTTCTACTAGTGTACTCCAGTTCACATTTTCGTCCTCAAGGCACTCTTTGAGCTTTCGTCGGTATTCTGGGTTCTGGTTGGAAAGCGCTGCAGCCAATGAGTCATAGTCGAATGCTGTTCCCTCTTTTAAGCCTTCAATAATAACAGGGTCGAGCATCAAGGTTCCGCTAAGTGGACATAGGTATGCACTGGGACAAGGAGTTTCGCAATTATTGTCTTTTCTGCATTCCGTTGCATACCTCCGGTCTGCATGCTCAAGAAACGCGATAATACTTCCTCTCTTGGTATTCCCGTCAGCGCTCGGGTTCTGCTGTTGGAGTACTTCCAACGGTGTGAGAGGTTTACTGGTACTAAAGTGCCAAGAGCTCTGCTTTTGAAACATAGGAATACATCAGTTAGATCCCCAGACGTTGCTCAAGGCGATTGAACTTACAGTTTTCCTTTCGATAGTTGGAAGCACCTTAACTCTGTTGACCAATACTTTGGTTATATCCAAGAAATTCTGCTCTACCGCAAAGTGAAGTGCCGTCATCCCAGTCTCTCTATCTCTTGCGATTCTATCCCTTGCTTGAGGCATATGTTCCGCTAAATATTCGACCACTTCCAAATGCCCAGAATTGCTAGCATAAATTAATGCATCCCACCCATTCTGCTACACGAAGGGGAAAGCTTCTTGAACACAGGAAAAATTAAAGGTCGTAGCAAGCCAGCCATACCCCATCCTGTTCGTTGATGTAAGCTCCTTCTTGATGGAGATATTTCACAAGCTTCGAGTGACCCGCCGAGGCAGCGTAATGGAGAGGCGTTCTCTGTCAACCGTGGCAAAAATTATCAATCCGACCCAGGATATTAAGAACTCAAACTGGCTTACATTTGATTTATCTTCACGGGAGTTTATGTCGACAAAATAACTTTTCACCAAAAGGACAATAACATCGAGGGCACCGTGCTGCGCTGCAATATGTATCGGTGCTTGTCCCCGCTGCGATGCCGACCATAGAACAGTGGGAACTTCAAAACGGGGAGCGTTATACATCCTTACTTGGTTGTGTCGGTTCACATTCAGACGCTGTGTTTCGCTTGGTTGATGATCCAACAGAGTCTTAATCGCATCTGGGTAATTGTTTCGCGCGGCCAAATGGAATGCGGAATCTCCATTACCGACGATTGGCTTAACAAGAGTGCTCTGCGCGACGGAGAAACGCAGGATATTCCCGACGAAACTCAAAGACGCGTAATGCATAACACCCGCTATCTTACGTCTTGGTTTAGAACATCGATATTAGCACCATAAATGTCTTTGAGCAGTCTGATGTTCGCGACATTGCCATGTGCCGCCGTATGCACGAGCAACGGCACTTGTTGCTGAATGGCAAGCAGACGCAACGAATAAAGTCGGAACATCCACTTCAGTTGGAACGAAATGGTAAAACTTACCTGAACAAGCCGATCTACGTTGATAATACCCTTGTTCTTCCCTGGGAAGTCTGGATCCATCGCCACTGAATCCAGTTGCTCCTGAAGTTGCTTAGGGCCCTTCTCTTTAGCAGCTTGGAAGATTGATGCCTTCTTCTTTTTGGAAAGGACGCTATTTCCGTGTTTAGCCATTTTCGCTTCCTAATCCTTTGTGCAACACACACTGAGACCCGCAAACCCAGAAAGGGATATTTACAGCAAACCTGAGTTATTCTGGTAGTCCGTGTTTCAATACCTTACATGAATGTTTGTTTTTCGATCCAAACGAAGCTTCAACACAATACACTTGAACATATTTTGAATGTGTTTCAGAACTCTCAGTCCCGCAGAGCGTGCATGCTTTGGTTTACACGTCTGTGATGTACTGACGAATTTCGCCCTCCGGCGACACGAGCTGTGCCATGCCAATGTTTCCAGTCCTTTCTGCATTCATGATAAATGCTACACCTTTTTGAATAGCGAGGGGTCTGCTTGTGTTTTATTTTTCGCTAAGTGTCAGATCTAATTTTGTATAACGTTGCAATCCATGTATTCAACTCAACCTCCGGGATGACTGAGTGTCTTAACGAAAAACTGCATAGTCAACTATTCTGTTGTTGTATCAAACTAGCAACGCGTTTCCCCGTTCCGAACGCATTCCAACACATTCATTACAGGGTGCTAGTAGCCGTACTACCGATAAGTGTAGACGATCACACTGATCATCACAGACGCTGGCTGCTCGAAGAGAACAATCAAACCTGCGTCTCAAAAAATGAGAACTCTACCAAGTTTTTGAACACGCTTGAGTGAGGATTGATGGCGGCGTAATAGAGCTAACTTTGCTCTCAAACTTAGCCTCACTGTCAGCATTCCTCTACTGGCTCGATAGAGAAGCCAAGTAGAGGAAGTGTCTGGGCTTGGAATTTATCAAATACTTGGAGTGATTTTAACGGTAACGCTAATTGGATTGCTGATTGCCATTTCCAAAGGCCTAGCAAGGGCTTTTCCACTTTCGGGAGCACCATAAGAGAGCCATGCAACATAAAAACTCTTCCTCGGCGATGTCTGCCTCCTCAGGGGAGGACCATGCGCCCCAGCTTATGTCTCCGGCCACCGATAGTCCTCACAAGATAAGCGAGAGCAGGCTACAGAAATTCACGGCTCATGTATCGATGGACCCTCAGACGAAGGAGATGGTGTCATGGGTGCGTCGAAAGATCCATTTGAAAGGGTTCCGAACTAGTGAGGTAAGCAATGGGACGAACACGCGTGATAGGTAGCTGGCATTGTGTACCTACCTGACTTACCCGAGTCTTCCTGTTTGCAGCATTGGACTGATGATCATA
Organism: Halocafeteria seosinensis; assembly: GCA_001687465.1. Taxonomy (NCBI): domain Eukaryota; class Bigyra; order Bicosoecida; genus Halocafeteria; species Halocafeteria seosinensis. Next base: position 6,156 of record LVLI01000386.1, read on the forward strand.
GTCAGATGGTCTCTTATTTTCTTACATCTCCAGAGGTCCAACGACTTGTGGGGTATATGGATGCAAACGACAACCTCGTCTTCATTACACCGTACGCGAGCTTTCCCGTGCAGCCCCGACAGTTTGTTTACTTTATCAAGAAGAATGTAAACCCTATAACTCCAAAGACTATTGGTTCCTCAATCAGATTCGGTTTAATCAATGGTGGAAGTCTTGAAAGCTTACACAGGGCTATGCATGGAGTGTTTGTTCCCTCTGTTGTGAATACAAAGACGTGGCCCGAGGGTATCAAGAGCGAGTTCATCGGACAGCTTCACCGCTTTATGGCCAGCTTAACAGAAACAACCTATCACGCACAAGGCAAGACTGTACTTTATTTACCTCGCGAAACCAGTGAATTAACTGACGAGGCGGCGCAAAACAAGGATTTGGTTCAGCGTTTGGAAAGTACTGTTATCCACTGGACCAGGCAAATCAAGGAAGTGGTTCAGAACCAAGAATCGGGAGCGGCTACGGCATCCACTGAATCATCTGGGCCTTTGGAAGAAATTGAATTTTGGAGGCGTCGCGTCATTGACTTATCTGGGATAAGTGAGCAATTGCAGCGGGAAGGCGTAAATCGAATCGTTCATGTGTTGGAAGTTGCTGATTCACAATATTTGAGACCGTACAAACAGTTATCTCAGAATATACAAGAGGGCTCCGAGATTGCCAAGGACAACCTACGCCACTTGCAAATGCTGAAACCGATTTGCGAAAAACTAAGTGAAGCTGCACCAGCGGAAATACCGTCACTACTTCCGGAAATTCTAGACTATGTGCGAGCGATTGGTAGTATTTCAGAGCACTATCGGTCCCCTTCCCATATTAAGGGCTTACTCAGAAAAATATCTAACCAGATCATCGAGCAATTTCGTAAGCACATTGACTTGGATGAAGTGTTTGAAGGAGATGTTTTAGAGGTTACGAAGGTTCTCGAAGAATCCATACATTGTGGCGCCCAATGGAAGACTGCGTATCATAAGCAAAAGCAGGCTATAGCACGAGCTGAAAACTGCCGGTGCGAGCCTTGGGATTTCGATGATGCCGAAATTTTTGCGCAAGTGGACGCGTTTGTCCAACGATGCCGAGACCTGATTGAAGTGTGCGAAGGCCAGATACAATTTGCGAGGAAGAATCTTCCTGGTGGAAAACAATCCCCTCTGCCTTCTTTTGGAGGAAGTAAGGGTCTAGAAATTCACGCAAGCCTGAAGACCATCGAGAGCGAATTTGGAAAATACTTGACGTCTCTTTCGAATGTCAAGGGCGCCATCTTGAATGTCAAGGCTACCCAGTGGCATGACGTAAATAATATGTTTAAGAGTGGCATGCGGGATTTAGAAGTTATGTTGCAGAACGTCATACAAAGTGCCTTTGAAGGTGTGTCAACTGTTCAAAATGGGGTTGAATTACTCGAATCGTTTGATCAACTTGCGAAGCGGTCTGCCATTCGCAAGGCGGTTGAAAAGAAGACAGCAGATGTTTATGACATGTTCCGTGAGCAAATGCTATCGTTAAAGTCCTATTTTGAAGCGAACCATGACTCTCCCGCACTCCGCCCTTGTGAACCCGAGTATGCAGGTGCAGCGTTATGGGCGCGAAGTCTACAAGCTAAAATTGAACATGATGCTAATTTGCTTGAGCAGTGCAAGTTTTTGGTCTCTTCCAAGGAGCAAGAAGAAGCAGAACGAGTCTATAATGATCATTTCAATGCGTATGAAGAACACATTCGCAACAAATACGCGCAATGGGTCCAGTCAATGTCTGGTTTGGATCAGGAAATTCTCCAGCAACGCCTGAAGGTACCCCTACTGCTTAAAGTAAGATTGGATGGTTCAGAGGATGAACAGAAAGGCAACAAGTCCTCTGCTAGACGGGGTCACTCAACGGGCATTCTGGAATGCAATTTCGACCACGAAATTTTGCGGATGTTTCGTGAGGCCCACTACTGGGAGAAATTCCATGGAAAGTATCTCGTTCCTTTCTACGCTGCAGACCTATACAATAATATGTCAACTTCTCTGCTCACAGTCAGGGAATCTGTTATGGGTCTTGTTAGAGAATATAACAGTATTGTGCAGTCGCTCTCTCATGACGAGCAGGAGCTCTTTTCGGATGTTCTGAGGAGGCTAGATCGTAAATTGGGTCCAGGTCTGAACAATCTGACATGGGGAAGCTCTGCGGCGCAAAGGGATTATTTCTTGCGAGAAGGAAAAAAGAATTGCGCTGAAGTAAAAGCTGTCGTAGACACATTCCATTCGGACAAGAGAAAGATTAACCGAGCCATCGATACGATCAATAGAACTTCTTTGATTGACATTGAGAAGAACTACGTCCACGAAGAAGGAGTGTTCGAGGAGAAGCAATCCAGACATCGCGCGCGCGTGAGAAAAGTGCTTCAAAATTGTTACCGGCAATGCCTAGACACCTTGAAAAGGATGTACCGCTTCTTTGAGAACGATCCTGTCCATGTCCAGAAAGCTTGGGCGAAATACGTACAGTCAGTGGATCATTCCCTCGGGAAAGCTCTGCGTGCCACTTCAAAACATTCGCTTCAGGAGTTGCAGCGTGCTATATGTGCAGACTTTAGCAAGTCGGACGTGGAACAATCCCCATTGTTTAGGCTGAATCTTGTCTTAGAAGGGGGCCGTGTCGAGTATCGACCGACAATAATTGCTTTGACTCAAATGGTTAACGGAGTGGCGAAAGAATTAATTACGTGTGTGTCTGTTGTCAAGCGTTGTGAAGATGAATTACCGGTGTATTATAACGCAGAAACTGGCACTTACAATGCCACGAAATCGAAGATCACTTCGGCGGAAAGCCGGAAGTCGTCCATTATTCAGCCTGTTAATACGGAACGCACGAAGACTCAACAAGAGGATGAACAAGAAAACAAGGAAGACGAGGATGAAAAAGAAGAGTCCAAGGAGGTTTCCCAAATAGAGGTTGGAAAGGAAAGTGGACTTCCCAGCTTTTATGATCAAATTGTCAATGACTCCGATATTTTGAAGATCTTGATGGACATCATGAACGGAATGAGCCGCAGTAATACTGAGTTGACTGAGCACAGGCTTAAATTCGAGGACCGAAAATACAAGCAGCTGTGGGAAAAAGACAAGCAACAGACGTTTAATCGTTTTGCCAAGAAAAATAACTCCTTGTCTGTTTATCGGACAAAAATTGAACAATACATCAACTTGGCGGAAGAAATAAAGCAGAATGAGACTCCCAGCTGTCAGATCCATTTTGTTTTAGTCGATCACTCGATAATCAAATCCACTTTGATTGACCATTGCGTTGAATTCCAGCAAGGTTACTGCAAGCTTCTTCACGAGAATGCTGCGAAAGAGCTTCGTACGCTGCAAGAATATATGTCAGAGAACGAGAAGATGCTCAAAGAATATCCGAAGGACCTTCAGCAGCTTTCCGAACAGCTTAACAGGCTTAAACAGGTGCGAGAGGAGATGCCTCTAATGGAGGCACGGTTTAAGCCTGTTCAGGACATGTACAATGCGCTTGAGGAATATCACGTTACTGTTCCTGAGACTGAATTGCAAGGCCTTCAGCAACTGCCCGGAGAGTGGGAGAACTTCAAGGGAGTACTCACAGAAGTCGACGAGCAACTAAAACGTGCGAAGACGACCATGAAGCGAGATCTGCAGGACGACATGTCCTCGTTTAACAGTAGGATTCAGGAGTTGAAAGGTGAAGCCGAACAGGCGCTTCCGTCCGGCAGCCATTACACCCCTGCTGAAGCGAAGAGTATCTTAGCGGATTGGAGCGTTAGAGTTTCCCAGCTCCGGGAGAGAGAAGAGTCTCTTGCACCAGGATTGCAGGTGTTTGAAATACCCTATACAACTCCCCAAGAGCTGCTGGAAATAGAGGGTCAAATTGATAAACTAGAGCAAATTTGGGATTTGATGGCAAATTGGGAATCTTCTTGGGAAGCTTGGAAGAAGACTCCATTTTCGGAAATAGATCCGGAATCGCTAGGACAGGAAGCTGCAAAGTATAAGCAAAAAGTTGGCAAGCTCCGCGAAGTAAAGCATTGGCCGGTGTGGCAACAATTGGAAAAACGCATTAAAGAGTTTCAGTCAACTATGCCGTTGATATCTGACTTAGGTTCTAGCGCGATGCGACCACGTCATTGGAACTCCCTGAAACGAGAGATCGGTACAGACTTCGACGAAACTGCTTCCGACTTCACTTTGGAAACCGTCTTCGAATTGGGTCTGCACAATTATGCGGACTTCGTCGGAGAGCTCAGTGCCAATGCTTTCAAGGAACTGAGCATCGAAAACTCTCTCAAGGAGATTGAACGAATATGGCATGATATGCAAATTGAGATGTCCGTGTATAAGCAGCAGTACTACAAAATCAGTACGACTGAGGATCTCTTCCAGACGTTGGAAGATCACCTGGTTAACTTGAGCACGATGAAGGCATCGAAGTATTTTTCGGCTTTTAAGGAATCCATTAACTATTGGGAGAAAACGCTTAGCACAATTTCTGAGGTGGTTGACACACAGCTTGCTGTTCAAAGGCAGTGGATGTATCTTGAGAGCATCTTTGTCGGCGCTGAGGATATCCGAAGACAGATGAACAAGGAGGCGCGGGACTTTGATGAAGTAAATGCGCGGTATACGAAGCTCACTGCCGAAATGTATAACGATCCGAACGCCGTACGTGCCTGTACTAAGGAAGGGTACTTGTCGCAGCTGAATAGCATGAATGAAAAATTGGAAGGTATCCAGAAGGAGCTTAATGACTACCTAGAACAGAAGCGCAAGGCGTTTCCCCGCTTCTATTTCGTTTCCGATGCTGACTTATTGGAAATACTCGGGCAGGCTCGCGACCCAGTTCTTGTACAGAAGCATCTCAGTAAGTGCTTCATGGGCATCAAATCTCTTGCCATTGATAGCAGCAACAGGGACTCCAAGTCGGGGCCTGTTGCGGTGGCTATGAATTCACCAGACGGTGAATCTGTACCTTTGGAATCGAACGTGATTCTCCAAGGAGCTGTGGAGAACTGGCTAAACGACCTTGAATACCGTATGCGTATCAGCATTCGGAAGTCGCTGGGAGAGACGTTAATTGCATTCCGCGATGCAAACAAAGCATCGAATGAAAAACGTCAGCAGGCCCTGTCGAACTGGATTCGCGACTATCCAGGCCAGCTGTTGATAACCACTGGGATGATTATGTTCAACAATAGCTGTGAGAGACAGCTCCGTAACGTCGCTAGCGGAGGATCGAAGGCGTTGAAGAAACTGGTGAAGAATCAGCATAAATACCTCACTCTTCTTGCTGCGATTGTACGACAAGACTTGGACAGCGTCATGCGGAAAAAGATGATTGCGCTAATCACCATGGAGCTGCACAGTCGTGATGTTATGGATCGGTTGCGTCGTGCAAAATGCTCATCTACAGACGATTTTACGTGGAACTCACAGTTGCGCCTGAGCTGGCGCAGACCTGATCCGAATTCGTCCGGAAGCGATGCCGCTCTTGATCCTGGAGACTATCAGTACGGCATGTGTGAAGCCCATCAAACCAGCAGTGTTCTGAAATTCGGGTATGAATATCAAGGGAACAACGGACGTCTGGTAATAACACCATTGACCGATCGATGTATCTTGACTCTTACGACCGCGTTGTATTTGAATCGTGGAGGGGCTCCTGCGGGGCCGGCTGGAACAGGTAAAACAGAAACAGTTAAGGACCTTGGTAAAAATTTGGCCAAGTATGTGGTAGTTTTTAATTGCTCAGATGGGCTTGATTATATGTCTGTTGGACGCATGTTTTCGGGGTTAGTTCAAAGCGGTGGATGGGGTTGCTTCGACGAGTTTAACCGCATTGAAATTGAAGTGCTTTCCGTTGTGGCGCAACAAGTCATGAGTATAATGGATGCTATTGCCCAGCGGAAAGACGATTTCCTTTTTATGGGACAATTAATCAGCGTTAGACGAGAATGTGGAATCTTCATTACTATGAACCCGGGGTATGCCGGCCGGACCGAACTCCCTGACAACCTGAAGTCGTTGTTTAGGCCTGTTGCAATGATGGTGCCTGATATGGAACTAATTGCTGAAGTTATGTTACAAGCTGAAGGTTTCGAAACTAGCAAAGTGCTTGCTGAAAAGATTGTTACTTTGTATCGTTTAATGGTTCAGCAGCTTTCGAAACAGGATCACTATGACTTCGGTCTAAGGTCTATGAGAGGTGTCCTCCTTTGCGCCGGAGGGCTTAAACGCTCTCCCGAACTCGCTGATACAAACGAAGAGTACATTATTCTTCGTGCCATTCGAGACATGAACGTCCCCAAGTTCATTAAAGATGATAAGCGGCTGTTTATGCTTCTCCTTGGTGATCTGTTTCCTAACCTTGAGCTACCGGAGTCTGATCCGGGTGTTCTCGGGGAAGCAGTGTCCACTAAAATGCAAGAGTGGGGACTCCAAGAACATCCTGCTATTCATCACAAGGTAATGGAAGTACATGATTGCAAAGCGACGCGCCACTGCAACATGTTGGTGGGTCGGACATTGTCTGGAAAGTCCACCGTTCACCGTCTCTTGGCCGGGGCGAAGACCCTTTTAGCTGATCGCGGAGAGGAGGGATACATCCGCGTCAGATCTGAGGTGATTAATCCGAAATCGGTAAGCTTGAATGAACTTTACGGTGCTTACGATCTGCAAACAATGGAGTGGACAGATGGAGTACTAAGCACTGTTTTCCGTAATTTCGCGAAAGATGAGAGAAATGAAGAGAAGTGGTTGATTCTGGACGGACCGGTGGACACGCTGTGGATCGAATCGATGAACACAGTTATGGATGACAACAAAACGTTGACGTTAATCAACGGCGATCGCATAGGCATGAACGATGAAATGTCTTTACTCTTTGAGGTCCAAGACCTTGCTGTCGCCTCACCTGCTACTGTCTCCCGAGCTGGGATGATCTATGTGGACCATACAGATCTAGGATGGAGACCGATGGTAAAGTCATGGTTGGACCGACACTTTCCTGACTCGAAACAAACTGAAGACAAGGAACTATATGACGAACTATTTGAGAAGTATCTACCTACATTACTTGAATTCAAGAAGCGCAACTGTTCCGAAATTGTCAGCCTCACTGATGAAAATGCTGCTTTGAGTCTGTGCCGCCTGCTGGACGCTGTTGGTGACGAAGACGCCGGCAATAATTTGGATCGTTCGTCCATAGGAGACAGCTTCCCTGCATATCTGGAGAAATGGTTTGTGTTTTGCTGCACTTGGGCAATCGGTGGTGCCGTCACTGATGCTAGTAGAAGGAAGTTCAATGACTGCTTGCGTGAGATCGAGCCTCTATTCCCTGCGGTAGGCACGTCTTTTGACTATTTTGTGGATCCGAGCTCCCGTGAATTTAAGCCGTGGACAGATAAGCTTCCCTCTAGATGGAAACCTGATGACAACACTCCTTATGGCAGTCTCATGGTGCCCACTGTGGATACCGAGAGAAATTCCTTCATTATCTCCCATCTATTGCAGAAAGGTTTCAATACTCTAATTGCCGGAGATACAGGCACAGGGAAAACGGTTTTAGTCCAAGGGCATCTTGAAAATATGGACCAAGAGAGGTATTCATGGCTTCCAGTGAATATGTCTGCGGCCACTACGAGCAACAGCGTTCAAGATATCATTGAGGGTGCGCTGGAGAAGCGGGCGAAGAACAAGCTGGGACCCACCGGTGGAAAGCACTTGGTAGTCTTTGTCGATGATCTCAATATGCCAAAGAAGGACACGTACGGCTCACAGCCTCCGCTGGAGCTGCTTAGACAATGGATCGATTACGGGGGATGGTACGATAGGTCTAAACAGTCGTGGAAGTATATTCAAGACGTCCAGCTAATGGCCGCCATGGGCCCTCCGGGCGGTGGCAGGACTGTTATAAGTGAGCGCTTGCAAAGCAGGTTCAACATCATCAACTTTACTTTCCCTGCGGAGAAGCAAGTGCGATCTATTTTTGAAAATATTCTCTCCCATTACTATGCGAACTTTGGAGATGAGATGAAGCAAATGGTCCCTGGTCTTGTTCAAGCTACGGTGCAGTTGTACAATAAGGTTGTGGAGACGTTTTTACCTACACCTTCCAAGAGCCACTACCTGTTCAACATGCGTGATATTTCGAAAATCGTCCAAGGTCTCACTTTGGCTGACCCGAGCATTTTTGACCAGCCAGACAAAGTTCTAAGACTTTGGTCTCATGAAAGCATGCGCGTCCTAAGTGATCGGTTTATTTCTTTCGACGATGTAAATAAGTTTATTTCGCTGATGGATGACCAATTGACCTCTGTCTTTGAGCAATATTACAACAAGTTAATGGAAGGGAGAGAATCTGCCGACGGTGGTCCGGTTTTCACGTCGTTCATGTCTTCGGGAAAGTATCAAGAAGTTGTGCAGCTGGAAGAGCTGAAAAAACATTGTGAGGACTCACTGATGGAGTACAATGATGTCCCGGGAGCCCTGCCAATGGAATTGGTTCTGTTCCGTGATGCTTTGAGGCATATATGCAGAATCCATAGAATTCTGAGTTTTCCGAGAGGTAATGCGCTTCTCATAGGAATGGGTGGATCCGGAAGACAGAGTCTAACAAAGCTTGCTGCGTTTTTGTGCGACCAAATGTCAGTGTTTCAGATCGAGATTACGAAACATTATAAACTTCAGGATTTCAGAGAGGATATGAAATCACTGTATCACCGAACGGGAGTAGATAACAAGCCGACTGCCTTTTTATTTTCTGATACGCAACTTAAGGAAGAGTCCTTCTTGGAAGATATAAATAACATTCTTAGCTCGGGTGAAATTCCTAACCTATTCGAGAAAGACGAAAAGGTTAACATTATTGACGATGTACGCACTGACGCGAGAGCCGCAGGGTATGAAGAAACAAGCAGTGACTGCTGGAAGTTCTTCATAAATTGTGTTCGCTCAAACCTCCATGTCGTCTTAGCGATGAGTCCTATTGGCGATGGATTTCGTAACCGAACACGGCAGTATCCTAGTCTAGTTAGTTGCACTACTATGGACTGGTTCCATGAATGGCCGAAGGAAGCCCTCACGGAGGTTGCTGTTAAGTTTATTGCGGATATTGAGTTCTACACTCCCCCTCCAGAGTCAGAAGATGCAGAAAACCATTCGAAGTTTGATACAGTTCAAGAATGGGAGAATGCGGAGCAAAGTATGCGGTCAAGCATTGCTGAGGTGTTCGCCTTCTCTCATCAGAGAGTACGTGAAGCGTCTGAGAGGATGCTACAAGAGCTGAAGAGACACAACTACGTTACTCCCACCAACTATTTGGAGCTGGTTAAAGGTTACCGTGAGCTGTTACTAGAGAAACGCAAGGAGCTCTCTGACTCTGCGGAAAAATTGCGCAATGGCCTGAGTAAGTTGGATGAGAGTAGAAGTCAGGTGGAGGTGTTGTCCAAGGAGTTAGAGGAAAAGCAAGAAACTGTAGAGGAGAAAACTCGGCAATGTGATGAACTCCTGGTTACCATCGTGAGCGAGCGGAGAGTCGCCGATGAACAGAAGGAGAAGGTTGAGTCAGAGAAGGAGAGGATAGCGAGAGAAGAAGAGATATGTAAGAGTATAGCTGAGGACGCGGACAAGGACCTCTCAGCGGCTCTTCCGGCATTAGAGCGCGCTATGGCAGAGGTTGATAAACTTGATAAGAGTAGTATCAGTGAAGTGAAAGCCTACACGTCTCCTCCAGCTCTAGTGAAACTGGTTATGGAAGCAGTCATGATGTTGTTCGGTCTGCCAACGGATTGGGGCACGGCCAAGAAGAAGCTGTCAGAAGCTGATTTCCTCAGCCAGGTGAAGACATTTGATAAGGATAACATTAAGCCCTCCGTCATGAAGAAGCTAAGTCGGTATACGAAACAGGGTTCTTTCGATCCGAAAGAAGTGAGAGGTCAGTCAACCGCCGCAGCCACTCTGTGCTCATGGGTACTTGCTATCGAGGAGTACGCCAAAGTAGCTGCAACTGTTGAACCGAAGCGCGAGAGGCAGCGCCAGGCAATGGAGGAACTTTCGCGTAAGCAAGCTGATCTTGCTGAGGCGGAAAAGAGTCTTCAGGAAGTGCAAGAGAAAGTAGACAACTTGAAAAAGCAGCACGACGAGAGCTCCGCGGAGAAAGATGCACTCAAAGAGCAAGCTGATGAACTCGCCACAAAGCTTGATAGAGCTGAGAAGCTTGTTTCGGGTCTCTCAGGAGAAAAAGAAAGATGGCAAGAGAATATTGTGGGGTACGAATCTCAGTTAAAGCACTTACCTGGTGATGTGTTGGTGGCATCGGCCTTCCTAAGTTATGCTGGACCTTTCGACACCTTGTACCGTGAGCGCCTTGTGAAGAGTATCCAGTCGAGGGTGAAAGAGCTTTCTATCCCGTTTAGTCCTTCCTTCAGTTTCGGAAGCTTCTTGGCGAAGCCAACTGATGTAAGATCTTGGAATATGCAAGGGCTACCGGCAGATGCCTTTAGTACAGAGAATGGGGTAATAGTAACTCGTGGTCGTCGTTGGCCGCTAATGGTGGATCCGCAAGGGCAGGCGAACAAATGGATCAAGAACATGGAAGGTGATAGTCTGAAGGTGACTGATTTGAAAAGCAAGGACTTTTTGCGGCTCTTGGAACAAAGCATTTCTTATGGTTTGCCGTACTTGCTAGAAGATGTTGAGGAAGAGCTCGATCCCTCGCTTGAGCCTGTACTCGCCAAGGCGATCGTAACACGTGGTGCTCGGAAAACGATTAAGGTTGGAGACAAAGAACTTGATTACAGTGACGACTTCCGCTTCTACTTGACCACCAAGTTGTCGAATCCCCATTATACACCAGAAGTCTCGACGAAGGCCGCTATTGTTAACTTTGCTGTTAAAGAGGAGGGTCTGGATGCCCAAATGTTGAGCATTGTTGTTCAGAAAGAGCAGCCAGAGTTAGAGCAGCAAAAGGACGAACTGGTTAAGAGTGTGGCAAAGGGGAAGAATACGCTTGTCGAGTTGGAGGACAAGATACTGTATCTACTATCTACTGTCGAGGGCTCATTGCTGGATAATGGAGAAATTGTTGAAACGCTCCAGGCCTCCAAGAAAACTTCTGAAGAAGTGGTTGAGCAACTGAAAATATCGGAACAAACGGAGAAGAAGATCGATGAAGCACGTGCTGGTTACTCAGTGGTGTCTACCCGTGCTGCCTTGCTGTACTTTGTTTTGAATGATCTCGGAGGCGTGGACTCGATGTATCAATTTTCACTCGACTCTTATGTGCAGCTTTTTGAGCAGTCGATTGCTCAGTCGCGGAAGAAATTCGAGAAGGAAAACTACTCAATGAGCTTTGAGCCAGAGGAAGAGAATAGTGAAGAACAGGTGAAGCGTCGATGCGATTCCATCAACGAATACCATACCTACGCGGTGTACAAGTGGGCTTGTCTAGGTCTCTTCGAGAATCACAAGCTGTTGCTGTCGTTGCAAATTTGTGTCCGCACGTTGATGAAAGAAGGAAAAATCCCGCGGTACGAATGGGATTTCTTTTTGAAAGGCGGTGTTGTGCTTGATCGTAGTGATCAACGGGAAAAGCCCGCTTCCTGGATTTCTCATGCAATGTGGGATAATATTGCTGAGTTAGACAAGCTACCGGCATTCAGCGGCATCGCTAGCAGCCTTGAACAGCTGTCTGATGAATGGCACGCTTGGTATATGAGTGCCACACCGGAACATCGCGCCCTTCCTTCTGAATGGGAAACCAAGCTCAATGATCTTCAGAAGCTGATCATCTGTCGGTGTCTTCGCCAGGACAGGGTCATTCATGCTGTTACTAAATTTGTTTCGAGTCAAATGGGTGAAAGCTTTGTCGATCCTCCGGCGCTGAACCTTCGATCTGTCTTCGAAGATAGTTCTCCGACGATTCCCTTGGTATTCGTTTTATCTCCCGGAGTAGATCCCACTAAACAAGTGGTGTCTTTGCATCAACATCTTGTTGACGAGGGGATTGTCGATTGTGGACTACAAACATGTTCTCTTGGGCAGGGACAAGCACCTATAGCTACGAGATACATCCAAGAGGCCTTGGAACATGGTGGCTGGGTCTTGCTCCAAAACTGTCATTTGTCGATTAGCTGGATGCCACAATTAGAGAAGATAATTGAGGACTATTGCGCTGCTGCTGAGCAGCAGGGTGGTAAGGCTCAAGGCCAAGCTACTGCTCCTCATAGCCAATTCCGTCTGTGGTTAACAAGCAATCCTCATCCTAAATTTCCAATATCAATACTTCAGCGAGGCACAAAGATAACGATGCAGCCCCCTCGTGGACTGAAGGCTAACCTTCTGAGGCTGTACAATCTCGTCGATGAAAACGAATTCCAGGAACGATGCAAGGCAGCTCCTGGACCTTCATATCAAAGGCTGCTTTTTTCGCTATGTTGGTTCCATGCCATCTTGCTGGAGCGAAGAAAATTCAAGAGCCTTGGATGGAATATTCCGTATGCCTTCAATGATTCAGACTTCTCAATTTGCAATGACATCTTGGGCACCTACCTTACTGAATATCCGAAAGACATTCCTTGGGATGCCATCAAGTATCTAATTGCAGAAGCTAATTATGGAGGAAGAATCACAGATGATATGGACCGGCGGCTCTGCAATGTTTATGTTAACAAGTTCTTCTCACCGGAAGTCCTCAAACAGAAGCATTATCGTCTGTCAAGCTTAGAAGACTACTACATCCCTAGCGACGGTGACTTGGACTCGTACAAGGATTACATTCACAAGCTGCCCGCGTCGGATCCACCCGAAGCATTTGGTCAGCATCCAAATGCCGATATTCAATCGGCAATACAGGATAGTGATGAGCTTTTGAATACTGTCCTGTCGCTTCAACCGAAAACTGTATCCGAAGGCGGCGAGAGTGCTGAGTCAAAGGTGCTGGCTATTGCAGCCGATTTGGAGAAGAATCTTCCCGAACAGTTCGACACTGAAAAAATTAGCAAGGATGTTCCTCCAGATGACTCTGATCCGCTCCGTGTTGTACTGTTCCAGGAGTTGGATCGTTACAATATTCTCTTAAGAACTATCAAAACGTCCTTGGTAGACCTCCAGAAAGGAATCCAAGGTTTGGTAGTGATTACCAGCGATTTGGAGCAGATTTTCAATGCGCTCTTAGATGCTAAGGTACCCGAAGCATGGAGCTTTTGCTACCCCAGTTTGAAGCCCTTGGGTTCGTGGATGCAAGACTTGATGTCCCGGTGCGCTCAGATGCGTCAGTGGGCAACTCGCCAGATTCCACCCGTGTTATGGCTAGCGGGGTTCACGTATCCGACTGCGCTGTTTACAGCTTTGCTTCAATCGTCAGCCCGGAAGAATGGACTTCCGATCAATGTTTTAGATTTCGAGTTTCCCATCGTTGATAAGGATGCTGATTCTATCACAGAATCGCCTTCAGAGGGTGCTTACATCCGTGGTTTGTTCTTAGAGGGCGCCAGTTGGGATTACAACAACCATTGTCTGGCGGATCCAGTTCCCATGGAACTTTATTCACAGATGCCTGTGATACACTTTAAGCCCGTTGAGATTAACAAGGGTGATAAGTCAAAGAAAAAGCAGTCTAGGGAGATGTACGAGTGTCCAATGTATATCTATCCCATACGCACAGGTACTGCTGAGAGGCCTTCCTTTATGCGCCTCGTTGACTTGCCTAGCGGTGGCGTGCATCCAGACTTTTGGGTGCTCCGAGGAACTGCGTTGCTGTTATCGTTGAGCCACTAGTTGTAGGACACTTCCATGGTAGAACTAAAGTGACCGAAAATACAAAATAAACCGTTCTACCGTCCTCAAACAAACTATCATCATTTATTGAAGTATTATGTATCCTGTACAACCGGTGCGTACGGCGTACGTACTTCCTCGGTCCAATCCCAAAAATTTTGGCAGAGTCCCAGAGCCTCCAGCTTCACAAACGCCGTATACCGATTGTATTGTCTGTGTGACTTTTTTTCTGCATGCCGTAGGGACTTTACATTCCGAGTACCCGTGTAGCCACACAGTCCATCATGAGCTCGTCTTCGAGCTCGTATCATAACGAGAAATACAGCCTCACGGCTGAACAAGAGCTCCGGGTGGAGGTCCGAAGCCATTCAGCCTCTCGTTCAGCCGTCTCTGGCGCTTCTATAGAGGGTGGAGACCCCTCTTCTCCCTCTATAAACGCTTGTGTGAAGCTATTGACAGGTACTGCTGAGGTTTTTGGGGCTGAATTGGTGGAAGGGAGCGAGTATTCGTTCCCTCCGGGCCGAAAATTCGCCATTTTCACCTGGTATGGCTGCGAAATTATGTTGACAGGCAATGTAGAACTGGCCTATACAGCCGACGACACGCCCATGATGACGTATGCCAATGTCCACCAACGTCTGGAAGCGCGCCGCGAGGAAGCGCGCACGGGGATACGAAAACAAGGACCTCGAATCCTGGTCACCGGGGACGTGGATTCCGGTAAATCCTCTCTGACAAGGTTATTGACCACGTATGCATGCCGCTTGGGCCATGCGCCCACGTTGGTGGATCTAGACCTCGGACAAGGCGAAATCACGATCCCCGGGTCGATCGCGGCCACGCCACTGGATAGAGCGTGTATTCACCCTGTGGAGGGGTTCTTGTACACGGTTCCGTTGGTATACTTCCCAGGAGCCATTAGTCCCACAGAGAACGTCAAATTGTACAAACATCACGTGTCTAGGATTGCAGAAGCTATTGACAGTCGTACGGAAAAGGACGCAGTGGGTACGTTGCAATGTCATCGTCCAAACAGGTTTCTTGAACATTTTCGTTTGTTGACGCAGCTAGACAAAGCGGTGTGTTCATCAACACCATGGGCTGGGTACAAGATTTAGGTTACGATTTACTACGGCATGCTATCCAACAGTTACATGTGGACGTTATTTTGGTTCTAGTACGTATCATCCAATCATCGTTGTTCCTGCCGAGACTCCCAATACACTTTGCTTCGTACCACAGGGTAACGATCGACTGCATGCTCAGCTTGTCAAGGAAAGCCCTCAATGGAGGAGAGGAGGTCCAGCGGAAAATGGAGGTCCCGTCGAAAACATAACCGTTGTCAAAATTCCGCAAAGTGGAGTTGTGTCCAGGAGTAGGGAGTTCCGAAAGGCGGTGCGTGCACAACGTATCAGAGAGTATTTTTACGGTGTGCGTGGTGAATTCTCGCCTTGCTCTAGCAAGATAGGGTTCGGAGATGTTCAAATATTTCGTGTTGGCGGTGAGGAAACAGCCAGTCACCAAAGACCGGTAGGACATGAAGATAAGGTGAATCCTTTGAGAACATATCGAGTAACACCGTCGCGGTCGCTTGTCAACCAAGTTCTCGCTGTGAGCTACGCCCAAACAGAGGCTGAAGCCCCTAACGCTAATGTTGCAGGCTTCATTCATATGTATGTACATGCTGTGCGTTTTACGTCGAATGATTTTAAGAGGATAATGTGAGCAAACCGAAAACTGTATAATGCAGCCAGGGTGTCGACGAAAAGTCTCGAACACTTACAATCTTGTCTCCCAACGCCGCCGAGCTTCCAAACAAAATTTTGATACAAGGCAATGTTTCTTGGGCAGAGTAACTGAAGAACGCGTTGAATGCATGTCATTCGGAGAGGTGCTTAGCTGGTATCGCTAGCTAAGGTCGTCATTACGATAACTTGCGATACTCAACGGAGTTGTGTAATATTGATGCTTTCAATATCATTTAAGTTACATAACATGCAATTTCTTCGTGTGCACCACAATTTGTGATGCTTAGATTAAGATACAAGATAGCACAAATGCTCATTCAACGCTCCGGGGACACCTTTTTGGTGTCCTTCTTTTTCCTGTAAGGTTTTTCAGACGTATGAGAGCTTGAGCTAGCACGATTTACCGATCCCGGGGAGTTCAGCTCTCCTCTCGAATTAGAGCTACTCGTCGAGCGCTCCGAGCTCGAGATGAGGCGCGTGTCACCGTCGTCTTGTCCAACAACGGAACTTCTGGGGGCGGCAGTGACGTCGTATCGTGTCGCAACTCGAAGAGTTCGATGCTTGCTGCGCTTTCTCACTACGACAACACCATATACAGCTATTACCACAAGGGCACCCACACCTACCCCGACCATTGTTGCCGTTACCCACGTAGCCGTGGCAGCGGCATCTTCGTTGCCAGTGCTGGTTTCACCTCCCTCTGCACTCTCTGAATAAATCTCCTCAGGGTCGGGTGGGACACTGACGGTGACGTCTGAAGTAACAGTGCCATTCGCCGCTTCAGCAGCCTCTTCGATAGCACCTTGTAAGTCTCCACTCTCGGCCGCTTGTTGCACTTTCGCAGAGAGGTTTTTCTGTTCCTCCAACACATCAACATAATTCGAAGCAATCGAGGTCCCGCTATCGGAAGAAGAACCGTCCGACGGAGATGTCGAATTCGTACCGCCCTCCGAATCGTCAAAACGAAGCCTTTCTTCAGGCTTGATAAGGATGCCAAGGGAAAGCTCTTCCAAGTCCGCCAGCTGTCGTCTGACGTCATCCAGGATGTTCTCAGTCCGGTCAACAACGCGAATCCTGCTCTCAGGAATACTCAATAACGTAGCTAAGTTGTTGATGAGCGCACGCTGTCCATTTCCCTCCCAAAATTCCGTGGGGCTTACCCTCAATTTGACATTCAGCTGTATGTCAGGAGTGCGGATTACAGCGACACGAGCGAGTTTCGGATCACCTGTGATGACAATCCAAATGTGGCGTTGCTGAGGGTTGAAGTGGTTCGACCCGGCCCTCTCACTGATCTGAGGAATTGTATTCTGGGGCTCTATAAATTCACCATTGAAGTAAATTTCCATCGTATTCGGCTTCTGCAGGAACAGCTTAATCAATACCCGCTCATTGGGGTCACGTGATTGGAAGGTGAACTGCATCTGCGCAGGCTGCGTATTAAACAATTGAACGTGGTGTTCCTCTCCCGTGATTACCGCGAAGCGAATCCAGTTTTTCAGCTTATCTATGGCGCACATGTCTTTGAAGTCTCCTTGGGCGGAGTATATCCTATCGTCGTCTTCTGGGTTATTGAAATCGATTTCATTGAAGTGAGAAGCCAGGAGCGGACTAAGTGCATCATTGGTCCGAGTATCTGGGGCAAACAGCATCGGCTCAAACTTCTTCATGGGACACCAAATTCCAATCCAATCCGTCATGGCGGTGCAGTCAGGACTTGGAAGTGAGAGTGGAGGATTATTATAGATAAGGGTTCCGCCGGCAGACCCGTGCATCGTCCCATCGACATCGTGGAATAGGATGTACCAGAACCCTTGACACTTCTTTCCAGTACACATCGACGAACCGAACGAAAATTTCGCTGCTTCCTCTACATTGTTCCACCGAATTCTACTCATCCTTACTTTAGGAGCAAAGTCGATTTGGCTAGGATTGTGAGCAACTGCAACAGACTTCAGACCGCAGTCGTCCTGCTGGAAGTCACCGAATGTCACGTTATCGATATTCACAGTTGCATCAAACGTCTCAGGCACACCGTATCGAAGTTCCCATGGCAAGCTACATAACTTTCCAGGGGTATTCGGGGGATCCAAATCACAAGAGAATTCGGGACTAGCGTGACATGTCTTAGCCTTGCCGGTGTACTGCGAATTCACGATTCCGACTCTGCGGTATCCACCGCCGAACACAGAGTTACATCCCTTGCCTTCCAAGTCACTCTCAGAAACAGCACGACATTTCATACTCGCGCCGCAGGATGACAATGATGTCGAACCGAGTATCATCGAATTGGTTATGTTCGCGTAGTTACCCGTTCCTCCGGTCACAAAGTTTAGGGAAATTCCAATGTGCGAGTCAGCGACAACAGCACCATCGACAATAAGATTTGCCCCCTGATCGACAGTAAGGATGGCAACATGTGCAATTTTCCAGGTTTTAAATCCGCTGACGATACGACAGTCACCGCTCTCACTCAAAATAAAAGCACCGACAAGACTGGAGGACACCTCGTTGTCAGTCACGCGTATGTCCCCGCAAACATCCGGCCGGAACGTCACACCGCCGTCACTGGAGGAAGATATGAAGTTACCACTAAGTTCGTCGGGGCGTCCATCCATAAAAATGCCAGATGTCGGAACCAACCACCGTGTAGTTTGGTCGGGGGAACGGAACACCCCCGCAATGAGATTATCAGTGATGATAGCACCATCGGACGTCCCATCCCAGAAATCTATTCCAGAGCGGAACGTGCGGTGTATAACATTGCCGGTTACTTCCATGTGCCCTCCATGCTGCTCTGCTACGATACCGTAATTCAAAGAGTAAGCGAAAGAACTGTGGAAAATTCTATTTCGACTCCCTAAGGCCTTCGACTGCGGATAGGCAAAACGGAAGCATCCGTGTTCCATTTGTTGCTTGCCGCATTGGAAAAACTGAACGTTTTCCATTTGTACATTTCCCACAAAATGGCTCTTTTCAAGATCATCATCATCAAATGCAACTTCAGTGACTACCCAATGCATCCCGTAGTTGGCACGGCCGACTTCCCCGCTAGATTGAGCCTCCGGCGAAATATAACCTTCCACCGAAATTGATCGATCAAGGTTTCCAACAGCAGCAGCCATTCTATTTCCGTATACATCCGCAGTCACAGAGTGTGTGAACTCTACGACCGAGTCCAAAGTAACGCTCTTTCCATTTATACTCTCGATCTTCCTTGTCTCCTGTTCATCGATATCGTACTCGGTAGCTGTAATCACCAGTCTATCACCCACGTTCCATCCTTCCGGGGTGTCATCAAGCTCAAGTAACCGAGTTCCAGCGGTCAACGTGTGCGCTAGACGCGTCCATCCTGTCTTGGATACTCCTGCCATGGTAACATTACCAAATACAGCAATCACTTTGTTTCCTAGATTGAGACCATTGGCAACAACAAGTGCATCATCCCTTCGGTCACCATGGAGTCGAATCGTAGCATTCTTCAGCGGTTTCTCTGGAGTTCCCATTTCCATTTCTCTCCAAATAGTCATTGTTTTCGCATTCAGCACGCCGTTTTCCGCAAAGCTGAGCTTACCATCCACAGAGACCCCTTTAACAATAGGCGTTTCAGTATTGACAATAATATGTTTGCTAGAGTCTATAGTAACATCTTTACCGGCTTTCGGGAAGGTTCCGTTGGGCCAGGCGGCAGGATCCGTCCAATTGTAAACCGTAAGTTTCTCGGGTTGAGGAGGAGGAAGACAAATATCGGGTAACCACGGATGCTCAACATTATCGGGTGGACACGTTATCCGATGCACTTCAAAACGATACTTATCATCACCACTTGCAGTAGCATTGATGTCATTGATTACGACGTGCCACGTATCATTGTCATGATCCGGCGCTCTTTCAATCCACCCCGTGCCAATTCGGTCTTGCTGTGGCCTGGGCATACGGTCTGGTTGCCCCGGTTGCTCCAGCGAGGGTACCTCTTCCTCCTCGCTGCTTCCAGGTGCATAGACAACCTTGTTGCGCCATCGGAAATCGATCCAGCTCATTTTCAACCCTATATATTCTTCCATGACAGTAGAATCCATCTCAATGAATTCAGGTCTGCCATATCGGAATCTGAAGCGCTGCCAATCGACCAGTGTGTCCACAGATGCATCGTACCAACTATGAGTCACCAATGGAGCAAGCCATCCATTGAACGACTTCGCTGTCCGTCTGTATTGAATTGTATCCGAGAAAGTGCTATTATCTAATTGCTTGAAAATGAACGGTTCCCAGTTCAATTCGCGAGGATAGTTGTTATCAATGGCAAGACGTCTAACTCGAACCTCTCCGTCACATACAATCCCACCATCGTACGTGCCTTCCTCGTCCCTCCTGCAATGCGGACTCCCTTCGTTAAACTTGTAGTAAGGTGTGGCAGTACCATTCACGTGACCAGTTAGTGTTCCATCCAAATCCCAGAAGATCTGCTTCTTTGGTTCAGTCCATTTAGTGCGCTTGCGACTGTTGTAGAAGGCCATTCTCTCAAAACGAGTGGTGAATCCACCCTGTTTCTCTCCTTCGCAGTCAATGCACATAGAAATCGCTCCACTATCTCCGTAGTTTACAATAGTAACTCCCGAGACATGGAAGTAGTCGTCCATGGGACCGAAGATAGCTTGTTGTCCTATTGGCGCCATCTCACCATTTACGTTACCAACGTATAAGCAGTCTTTGATATTCGGTGTATCTTCTCTAAATCCCGTTGGAAAGAACCTCCACATTTGACCCAGTGCCCCATTTTCCAGGATTTTGTGGTTTACATGCTGCAGATCCCCGTTTCTGTAGCCAAATATACCTTGCCCACCGTTTCGGTAGGACGTCAAATTCTGAAATTTCTGCAGGCGCATCGGTGTATAAATTGGGTAAATACGCAATCCGTGCACGTCACAGGAATGAACAGTATTGTTGAAGAATTCCCCAATGTCATCATTGTGCGGAACAATCGGATGATGACTAGATGGGCCATGAGGTGTACCCGGAAGTTCGTACCAGAATCCATAGTTTACCGAACCCGCAGCGACGTTGTGTCGAAGGAATTGAGTCGGTCCGGCCATCCAGAAACAAGCAGGGGAATCGTCGCTGTTAATGCCCATCGTCAACGGCAAGGTCCACACCACCAGGTTCTCTTCCGTAGGATTAAATTTCTCCACCCCGTCTTCAAAGAAGATGGTATGGCCTTTGACCTTGTAAGCTACGTTGTGGCTCGTGGTGAACTTGTGAGTACCGTGGATGGTGACTGCGCGCTGTAAAGCATGGTGGTAGGAGTTACTCTTCACGTAGCTATGGCTGTTATCACCAGCCATGTGTGAATGGGTGCAGTATCGACCCAGTCGACCACCTTGGCCACAAGAGCTAAACTCAACGTTTTCGATCCGATAATATCCACCATGCGCCACCAGTGTATGTGCACCAAAGACCTGCTTCCGGCTATTATCGTCGCCCTTGACTAGAATATTTCTGCTGAGGAGACCAACTTCCGAGCGCATATGCACATCTGAGTGGCCGTATTTACCGGCCTCAAAAACTTCCACGCCGTGCGCATATTGGAACTCTCCTTTAATTTTTAGACACCGAGCACCACACACGCTAGCAACTTCTACCTCCTCCGTTTCACGGAAGTTGCGGCCATTACTCGTCACTATGAGCCGATCACCAGGTACGAAGTCCACATCTTCCGCTGTGTGAATCTCATCATCACCAGCGCTAGCCGTGCTTTCAAGGAACGTCCAACTCCGAATCCGCGGCTTACCGTGAAGATCAAGGTATCCGATTTCATCTGGGGCCGGGTTATTCCCGTGTCCGTGACCGCTGTTGGCACCCACGTTGAATACGCTAAGCACCTTAGCGCCAACTGTTGGAACTTGAACAGACTCCCATCGGTCACCATGGAGAGTAATGACCGCCCGATGATAAAACGGGTTGTCCTCTCTTCCCACTTCAAAGCGACCCCCGTTAATCAATATATAGTTCGCATCTAGTGACAAATCCTGATTATCAAATATGAGCTCTCCTTCGATTAACAAGACCCAAAGCACAGGGGTGGATTGATCCAATAAAACGGATTGCCCACGCGGAATGTGCACCGTGTCGTTGAATACAGGGAAGTTGTCGAAATTCCACGTAGCCGGCTGGGACCAGCGATCCAAGTAACGAAATACGGTGGTTTCAGCGTGAAGCGCCAACCCGGTTCCAGCAATGAGTACTTCCACACTATTCCGTCGAATTTTGTCCCGCTTACCAGTCACGCATGTAATAGAGTTTGTAGATGAAGCCGTGACACTACAACGGACTCCATTCAGGTGTACATCTATATCTTTCGTGTTTCCAGAGAACCCGGACCCCGATATCGTAACCTCTGTACCTCCATCAGACGTGCCATTACTCGGAGTGATACTCTCTATGAAAGGTGTTTTCAAGACAGAGTATTTTACTTTAGAGTCTAGCATATCTGAAGCCTCGTTGCCTTCACTACACTCCATCTTAACAGCCAAGTCGCATTCATCTGTCGTTGATACCAGAAATCCTTCGAATTCCACTTCAGCCACATCGCATCTACCACTGTCAGGTCCAACATATCGAAGATATCGATAGCCATCGCTCGTATCATCAAGGTTAATCGAGTTCCATCCTTCGACAACGTTGGAACCTACAACAGCTATTTCTTCCCAATTTTCGTTATCATTCGATCCCTCGAAAACCCCGCCAACCATTGCATTCGATTCTCTATAGGACGGATAGTACCAAATCTCAGTCAACTGGCCTTGCAGACTAACTCCAACATCAAGCCCCACGTGACAATCATCACTGTGGTCTTGAAATTCAGTAGATATGTCGCCGTCAAAAGCGGAGCCTGAATCACCTCTAGAGCCGAAGACGGAGCCCGTCAGTACTTCAGGTTTATAATGACCAAATGCACTCAGAGCAGCAGGAGTAATAAGAGAGGGGGCAATGCATTCAATTTTCCCAGCCTCCACGGTTTGCAGCTTGCATTCACGACCACACACTGCAACGTTAGGGGCAGGACTACCACATGCTCGATCCCGCGTGGAGCCGTTCTTCGGCCGTTCATCCGCGTTTACGCCATTTAAGGCTGGCCACCCGTGGCCACTGATTTCAATAGTCTTCCCACCGCCTAATCCAATCTCGACGGTACTGGCCATAGAAATCGATAGTTCGACAGACACCTGCTTAGGCACTAGTATGCGCCCTCGGTCACCGACGACAAATTCTACATCAAACGTACCAGCAGGAGAGTTACCAACTATACACTCAACACGGGTAGCATTCCATG
The DNA here is from genome assembly GCA_001687465.1 of Halocafeteria seosinensis. Taxonomy (NCBI): domain Eukaryota; class Bigyra; order Bicosoecida; genus Halocafeteria; species Halocafeteria seosinensis. The sequence goes on from LVLI01000386.1 coordinate 29,069, forward strand.
CACGTATGCTACAGTCTTCATCGCCAATTCGAATGTATGAGCCCTCAACCAACCTGTCAGGGAAATTACCCGTGATGACCAATACACTTCCTCTTTGGACAACTTTAGGGGAAACTGATTCTGCTGTACCCGTTAAACTCTCCTTGTATGCATACGAATTCGAAAGTATCACAGAAGTTTGGCTTTCTAATGATAACCCAACTGCACCGGCACTCGCCATTGCCGTCACACTTGCTGTCGGGGTCACGGTGCCGCTGCCACTGACACTGGGTGTCGATGTTGGAGTCCCCGTAGCACTCGCCGTCTGACTTGGCGTGCTTGTTACGCTTGCAGTCGATGTCGGCGTCCTACTCGGACTTACATTTGGGCTAGGCGAGGCGTTCGTTCCATTGGAGTCTTCAAGAAATCGCATAGCTGTGAGCATTCTTCCATGGTGACCACCATGCTCGTTGCCGTCACTATTGCTATGTCCAGTTTTGATCGCTACCCGAATTTGAGGAACGTGCTCACTCTCGTCAATGTCCTTCGCCGGAGTATATACAGTTAACTTTTGGAAACCACTCTCAATAATTTCCGCTAATTTATCATCGAAATGCACTATATTCTCGGAAGACACACCGGAGAAACCTTGACCCTCTAGTGTTACCCAGTGCCCGCCATGGAATGAGCCGGCAGCAGAGCTAATGGACTCCACATGCAGAGAATAGCTCACTTCAAACGGACAAAACGCGTTGCCATATTTTGTACCTATCTGGATAGAGTGATTGCCCGCTCTATTGAAAGGAAGCGTGCACACCAAGCGATCACTGGTAGAGGCCGTTTCGTTGATGGAACAACTCTCGGATCCCACTGTTACTGTAGAACGACCATCAAACAATATGTTACCACTAACGATTAACTGCTTGCCAGGTTCACCATCAGAGTCATCAATGCCATCACAAACTGGTGTAGAGGTGTTACTAAACCGGAAATTGCATGTACCTTCCGCACACACGGCCGCAGTTCGGCTGCGTCGAACTTCTACTGTGGCATCTGTAGTGCGCTGCTCACCAACTAAGTCCTTGACGGAGCTCGTTATGCAGACAATTTCATCGTTTGAGACGCTTTGGAGTTCGCAAAGCACCCAATCATCATGCACCGTATCCAAATTTATCCTGACTTCCAGACCGTCGGTCTTTTTACCGAAACCAAAACCAAATACATGAAGCTCCTGGCCTCCTAGGATGGACCCTTCTTTCATGGATAGTCTGTCGACGCGGTAGCCAACGTCAATCGTGTTAGAGTTTGCGTCGGCATAGCCAACTAAATCGATGTGGATCAACGGCAACACAGGTTCTTGTGGCATTGCAGGCGGTTCTCCGCGAATCAAAGCGCAGCGCAGTGTCGCTGCAGTGACATTTAGCGTTGCCTGCTGGCAACGACGTGATCCAATGTGTACGGCGATCGGGGAATCAGAGCCATGATTTATGTTTTCTAAGTGGAACTCAACAATGCCACTCGTAGCAGCACTAAGTTGAGTTGGCTCCACGCTCTTAATCCTCCAAGTCAATTCCTCCTTGAATGTGAAACTTTCGGAGTACTGCTTGCCGTTCACCTTAATAGACGCAGATATCCGATCTGAAGTATGATTCAACACACTGGGCATACGGATTGAGACAAGCCTGTGGGAAGCATGCACAATTTCTGCCGGAAGTTCAACACCACTACTGTCCAAAACGATGCTGACGTCGTTATTCGTCTCGTTCGCGGAGAAACCAGTGCCGCTGACATTCACGATGGTTCCACCAGCTAGCGATCCTTCAAGCGGACTGGCATCGAAAAGGTCCATATCGACCTCTACAGTAGCGCTTTCAGTCGTCGTGGCTTTCCCTCTTCCTTCTCCGACAAACACTTGCACCACATGAATGCCTTCATTTGTATCCTGTAATTGACAAGTGAGGGTGTCCTCACCAGCGCTGGTGACGTTGCAACGTCCTTCGCCAATAAATATATCATTCGTGAACACATCTGCGACAAAACCTTCTCCCTCCACTGTTAGAGTATCACCTACAACGGCCGTATTTGGGCTAACGGAGGTAATTTTCGGGGTTAGACTGGACTTGTACTGCCATGAGCACCCGTTCTCACTGAATATGTTGCAAGAGCTCAGCATTCCTCGAACGGAGGCACGAACACTGCCGCTTTCAATTGGCGGTAGCTCGAACCAATCCATAGGCACAGTCGAGTAGAACACATCATCGGAATCACCTTCCTGGAGCGTTTGCACTTCAATGTGTACGTCTGCTCCTGTCAGAGAGGAGCTATCAGCCGCCAAGAGAGTTACATTCCCATACGGTCGAAAGAACCATACTCGATATTGCCGACCAAAGTCTGGATCACCCTCTCGAGAAACCTCTACATCCTCTACGAAAGAAAGAGATTCGAGTGCATCTTCGACATTACCATCGCCTGCATTGTAATCAATATCCCAGGTACACTCTTCTTCAAGGCACAGCCGGAACGTTCCACGCACAGGTGGCCGAGGATCCCGGACTCGATTCTCATCTGTTATTGAGCGAGTTCGATTTACAATTGTGACCAAGCTATTCGGGTCACCGTTTTCATACTCAACCGAGATCAAAGGAAACTTAGAAAACGTTGGGCACCTGAACGTAAGTAGCAATGCATAGCCGGCAAAACCTCGGGAGTCCTTCAAAGTGCTCAGGGTTGCATCCACATTACCGCAGTCCAAGTCTGCGTCATCTCTATCCCCGCACATATTTCTTGATTGCCTGGCTGTGAGGCGCTCTACGAAATCACTAGCCTTCTGTTCTATGTCATGCTTGGAATCACTTAGGTCAATTTTGAACCCCTTGCACGGAAGACGGTCAGAGCGAGAAAGGAGAAAAGTACCGGTTTCTACTCCTTCGAGCACGATCTCCTGCTGTTCGAACGTTACATTGCTTTGTATATCAATTTCTTGAAGCTCATAGACACTCTGGTCCGCTTCCAAATGATATTTCCCTTCCGATGCATCATGGATACGTAACCCGACTTGAAAATCGTCGAGATGCCAATCTCCAGAATGAAGAGCGGCTACAAAATATCGTTTGCCAGCTTCAAACCACAGTGGTTCTGAAATTTGGCTATCCGAATCAAAGTAAGAGAACGCGTGCCAATTACTCAAGGCAACCGGCTGAGTGGAAAGATTGGCGCGAGACTCATCCGTGGAGATGTGGAGTGCCTTATACTTCCTCCCAAGGATGTACCAACTGTAGTACCTGGAAAGGGGTGGAATAAATAAACCTTCAACCAGTTGATCCCGATCATGCCAGGCACGAGCGTGACGAATCGTCCACCCTCCGGTGAACTGGTCAGTTTGTAACGCTTGCCTGTGCACTTTCGGATCATTTTCGTAATACCAATGCAAGTCCTTTTGAACTTCACGATATGTTCGAACAGACATTCCACGGCCTGGTGACTTGGGTTGGGAGTGGTAATCCGAAGGAACAGCAGAGGTCAAGCAAACAATTGTTTGAGGATTTTCAAGCTCATCTTCTTCTGGTGGTTCGACGGTTTGAATTCTACACGGCAGATCTCCAAGGGTTATCTCGTTATCATCTATGTTGTAGCTGAATCCGTATCCTTTGATAGTAATTTCCGCATCTCCGTTGAGACCGCCTTCGTTATGCGAAATGCTTTCAATATGAGGGTGCAACGTATAGTGAAACGGTTGGCCGTCCAAACCCACCTGGCTGGCCCATTTGCCATAGTAAGGTTCACCGTATCCACGGTGTGGATGATGCACTCGAATGGTGGCATTGTATCTACCAACTGGAGCGTTCATCACCATGCATTCTGATACCCCATTATGGACTGCTCGGCCACGGCGGAAGTTGCACTTCAAACCACCGAGCTCACCGCTGAAGTCGTCAACATCATGGTTTCGGAAATATCCATCCAAGGATAACAGTGTGCCCGCATAGCCACCGAGTGTGTGCTGATTGACCACTGGGGTATCATGCCAACGATGTCGAAAACGGCACCAAGTCTTGCAGTCCGCAAAACTAGCGAATCCCACCCCAATTGTTTGCACCGATACAATGACATTTCCGCTGTCCTCATCCTGTGCATGAGCTAACGGTGGTGCATAGCACACGATTTGATTCTGATTGGTGTAGTAGTCCTCAATCTCACAAATGTTGTTTCCGAAGAACACAGTGGTGAAGAAGTTCTCACCCGTTGCTTCGAATCCGTCAGGTCCATTGTTCTGGAATCCTCGGCCAGTAATAGTCACCTGTAGGACACCAACAAATGTACAATTGTGGTTTCAGATGTAAGCGAAGAGTGTAAACCTTACCCTGGTTCCTCCAGCAATGGAACCTCGGTTGGGGCTAATGTCGTGTATCACCTGTCCTTCAACAGTTGTGGTCGCATATGCGAGCACCACATACATTCCCACAACGACGGTGGGAAATGCGTTGCGTATTCTCATCATACGTACAATCGCACTTAAGTTAGGACAACAAAACTGGAACTGCTCGTTCGTCGATCAGTCCCTCCCCTTTGCGAGAGATAGCCAGCGCGTCAAACGCTGGGTTCCTTCCTGCCACCGAACAAGCTGCTCGAGGGTGCGAAGAAAGCGCGCCTTCTAAATACACAAGGAGTCCAGAAATAGAAAACACACGAAGCCAATCTCCCTTTGGCTTTATGCTTTTCTCCAGGGGGAGAAAATACTGCAATAAATGCCGTATGATGCAAATTTAGCACCTAAAGCAATTACACTGCTCAAGCGCCCCGGACGCCGAAGCCTTTTTTGTCGCCCGGAAGGAGCCCTTTGCACCTGCCACAAACAGAGATGCGATCCAGCTCTGGGGCCCGACGGCAGAATTACACACCTCAACCGTGTGTAAGACCCCAAATGGACCCTAACGTGATAAACCGAGAGCAATAAGAAAGCGTCCGCTTTCTTGTCTCTCTATTCAGGTCGTTTTCTTTGTGTCTACCAGCGTAACACGTCGTCAAACAAATCACAGAACGCTTCGCTTACTCTTTTAGATAGAAGCCGGGGTGGGGTGTGACGTTGGAAGAGCCAGCCCACACCGACAACCGATAGCGTACGGTACAAGGTAGTGCAGAGTCTGCAGACTTATTTCGAGGAAGTGGTGCACATAAAATGAAGGAGAATGCGCATCGTCCTAGCGATTCAAATATGTGTGTGTGTGTGTGTGTGCATGACTACGCAATGTACGGTGGGACACATACGTCGGCCCGCAGCCGAGAGGCAAACCGTCGGCTTGGCGGCTTCGGAACACTAAGAACCGGTTAACAGCTATGACCGAATTCTACGTTCGTGATGATGTTTGTGGTCAGCATATTCATGGAAAATTCATCATGTAACATCCTCTGCCCATGGGCGGGTAACTTGGTTCCCTGAGCAACCATGCTTCGTTTCGATTGTGGCTCGCTTGGAAACACAAAATGGAAGCAATTCAATTGCTGTTGTGGATACTACTCAAGTCACTTTCCCCTTTATCAATTCTTCCAGATGCTACTTGAGCGTCCAGGATTCATGGATTAGCCCTGCTGTTCCGTAGGAGCTCGGGATCTTTGCCGGGTGGATGGATAGACGAGCCTGCTGCAGCAGCAATGCTGCATCCCCAAACCTAAAGCATAGAGGGGACGATCACCTCGTTCGCCACTGCGGCGGTTAGTGAGCCGGAGCCATCTCAGGATAGCGCTGCATACGATCTGTGGTGTAGCGCAGTTGTGTCAGCTACAATTGGTAGTGCCTAGTGAATTGATCAGTAGAAAAGAAGTCCAGCAGAATTAGGTACAGTGAGTGTGGAAATCATTTGACAATATATTATGCATTAACTGTCGGTTCGATTGCATTGCATATAGAGGGAACCGAAAACAACAGTCTAAGGTATCACATGCTCATACTGTTGCGGGAACCTGGTAATATAAATACCACACAAAACATGCAAAGACAGCATCGTTAACCTCAGAGACGCCGATATAGCACAACGAGGTTTATGATCTAAAACTGTCTATATTCTTTCTGGGGATACTTTTTGACTGGAGCTTCTTTGGCTAGGTGGAGCCTGGTACTCATCCAGTCTTCGGTTGACCGAACGTGGGGAACTTAGATCTTCTTGAGAGCCGGAGCTCCTTGACTTGTCCTCCTCTGACATCAGTCGTCTTCCATCATATGTGGCCCCAACTACTGAACTTCGTGGGCCTGCAGTAACATCATACCGCGTCGCCACGCGGAGCACTTTGTGCTTCCGACGTCCTCTTGCGATACCGATTCCATATACGGCTACAACCGATACAGCAGCAACACCAGCTACGACCATGATAGCGAGGACGGTTGTTCCCAACTGAGCTTCTTCCTTGGAATCATCGTTTCCATCCTCTTGTCCCTGTGAAAAGGTCTCTGTTGATGGTTCAAGCATGCTGAATCCTGCCACAGTGGCGTTCGTTGCCGTGCTAATTGTAGCCTCCAGTATTCCACTCTCAGATAGATGTGATATGGTACGAGACAAATTTCGTTGCTGCTCCACGATTTCTTCGTAGTTTCCACCGAGATTTGGTCCGTCACTCGATTCTCCACTGTCGTCGTCCCCATCCTCGCTCAAGTCAAGTTTCTTCTCAGGATCAATGAAAATGCTTATCGCCGTAATTTCCTCGTTCCCCTCACCCAGTTCACGCCTCAAGTCGTCAAAAATATTTTCAGAACGGTCTACGATTCGGATCCTGCTCTCCGGGATGCTCAAGAGAGTCGCTAGGTTGTTAATTAGGCTCCTCTGGCCATTGCCTTCCCAAAACTCTGCGCTACTAACTTTCAGATCGATATTGAGTTGTATGCTTGCTGTACGAACCACTGCTACTCGGGCTAGATTCTCATGTCCATGGATCACAATCCAAATGTGCCGTACTTGAGGATTAAAATGATTGGATCCAGCGGGGTCGCTAAGCTTCGGGATCGTCTTCTGTGACTCAATGTATTTCCCGTTATAGTATATTTCCATTGCATTTGGCTTCTGGAGGAACATGCGGACCAGTATTCTGTCACTAGGGTCTCTTGATTGAAATGTAAATTGCACACGGGCCGGTTGGGTATTAAACAGCTGAATGCTATGCTCTTCTCCCGTCAATATAGAAAACGCGAGCCAGTTTTTCAGCTTGTCTTCCGCGCAATTATCTTTGAAATCTCCTTGAACGGAATAAATTCTATCGTCATCACCGGGGTTGTTAAAATCGATCTCGTTAAAATGAGAAGCCAGAAGGGGACTCAATGCAAGATTTGTCCGAGAGTCTGGCTGAAATAGCATTCGCTGAAACTTGGAACCTGGACACCATATACCCAACCAATCGGTTTGGGTTACACACCTTGGGCTTGGCAAAGACAATGGTGGGTTATGGTAAATCAGAGAGCCACCCGCGGATCCATGCATCGTTCCATCTAAATCGTGGAAGAGGATGTACATATAGCCTTGACACTTTTCTCCTGTACACATCTTATCGCCAAATGAAAACTTAGCGGCCTCTTCCACATCAACCCAACGAATCTCGCTAAAGCTTGCTCTGGGCGCAAAGTCTATCTGACTAGGATTATGAGCGACGGCAACGGACTTCAACCCGCAGTCACTGCGGGAGAAGTGTCCAAACGTCACGTTGTGTACGTTCAGCGTGGCGTCAAACGTCTCCGGCACCCCATACCGTAATTCCCAAGGCAAACTACATAGCCTTCCAACCGTGTTCGGAGGATCTAAATCACAGCTAAACTCAGGGTTTGCACTACATGTCTTGGCTTTACCTGTGTACTGAGAATTAACTATTCCAACCCTTCTGTAGCCATTTCCAAATACGGAATTGCAACCATTTCCTTCCAAGTCGTTCTCTGATACGGCGTGGCACCTGACACTAGCATCGCAACTAGAGAGCGAAGTAGAGCCCAAGATAACTGAATTGGTTATGTTCGCATAGTTACCCGTTCCTCCCTTCACAAAATTTAAAGAAATTCCGATGTGGGAGTCAGCCACAAGAACTTCATCTACGATTAAGTTGGCATCTTGGTCAACTGACAAGATGGCAATGTGAGCGATTTTCCAAGCTTTAAATCCACGTACTAGCCGACATCCACCTTGCTCAGCTAATGCGAACGCACCGACCAAACTCGCAGAAATTTCATTATCGAATATGTGGTTTTCACCACATTTTTGGGGCCGAAAAGTGATTCCTGCATCGCTCGACGATGCAATAAAATTACCACTCATCTCCTGGGGATTACCATCCATTACAATACCTGACGTTGGAACCAACCACCGAAAGGTTTGGTCGGGAGATCGAAAAATTCCCGCAATAAGGTTGTTTGTTATGATAGCTCCATCAGACGTTCCATCCCAGAAGTCAATCCCAGACCGATAGGTTCGATGGATAACATTTTCGTGAACTTCCATCAATCCTCCATGCTGCTGAGCTTCAATACCATAGTTGAGCGAGTAAGAGAAGGAGCTCCGACGGATTGTATTTCTCTCGTGGAGATTTTTGGAATGAGGATACTGGAAGCGGATACATCCATGTTCCATTTGCTGCTTCCCGCAATGAAAGAATTCTACACTGTCAGCTTGGATATTGCCAACCAGGTGAGGGCGCTCCAAATCGTCGTCATCAAACGAAACCTCCGAGACAACCCAGTGAAAGCCATAATTAGCCCGACCAACTTCACCACTGGCCTGATCGTCTTCGTCAAAAACTCCAATTACAGACACCGTTCGGTCCAAGTTGCCGACAGCTGCAGCCATAGTATACCCTTGAATCCCGAGACCAACGGAGTGGCTATACTTTACTGGCAAATCCAAAGTGACCCTATTATCGCTTATGCTCTGGATTTTTCTCGTTTCCTGTTCTTGAATGTCATATTCGGTAGAAGTAATAACTAGTTCATCCCCAACGTTCCATCCTATCGGAGTTTCATCGAGGGTCATAACTCGGCCTCCGCCATTCAGGGAGCTTGCTAGCTGTGTCCATGTGGTTTTCGGAACTCCAGTCATAGTGACATTACCAAATACAGCGATGACCTTGTTACCAAGATTTAGACCATTGGCAACAATGACGGCATCATCCCAACGGTTTCCATATACCCGGATCGTCGCGTTTCTCAATGGCTTTTCCGGAGTACCCATTTCCATCTCTCGCCATACAGTCATCGATTTAATGTTAAGCACACTATTCTCAGCAAAGCTTAGCTTTCCTTCGACAGAAACAGCTCCCAAAAGAGGAGTTTGGGTATCCAGTATAATATGTTTGTCTGCATCTATAGTCACATCCTCTCCTGTTTTTGGAAGGGTTCCATTAGACCATGCTGCGGGATCCGTCCAATTATACATGACCAGTCTCCCAGGTTGAGGAGGAGGGAGGCACATTTCCGGAAGCCATGGAAGATTAGCATCTTCCGGAGGACACGTGATACGCTGCACCTCAAAGCGATGCTTGTCATGGTTGTTCGCTGTGGCGTTAACGTTATTTATCACTACAAGCCATGTGTTGTTGTCAAGTCCAGGGCCGCGCTCGATCCAGCCTGTACCGATAGGATCTGTATCCGGGGATGGCATACGGTCAGGTTGCCCCGGCTGTTCGAGTGATGGTACTTCGATTTCTTCCACGCCCCCCGGGGCATATGTGACCTTGTTTCTCCAGCGGAAATCTATCCAGCTCATCTTTAACCCTATCCATTCCTTCATGACCGACGAATCTCGGGCAATATATTCTGGTCTTCCGTAGCGGAATCTGAACTTTTGCCAGTCAATGAGCGTGTCGGGAGAAGCGTCATACCACTGACTTGTTACTAACGGCGCCAACCATCCATTGAACGATTTGGCCGTTCTTTGATATTCAATTTTGTCTGAAAACGTCACATTGTCGACGCGGCTGAATACGAGTGCTTTCCAGTTTAATTCCCGTGGGTAGTTTTCGTCGAGTGCCAGTCGCCGTACCCTTACTTCGCCGTCGCAGACGATACCGCTGTCGTACGTCCCAACAGAATCTCTGGTACAATGAGGCCCTTCATTGAATTTGTAGTACGGAGTGGCAGTCCCATTAGGGTGTCCCGTGAGCGACCCGTCCAAATCCCAGAAGATCTGTTTCTTCGGCTCTGTCCATTCGGTACGCTGGTAGCTATTAAAAAATGCCATTTTCTCAAAACGAGTGGTAAATCCTCCTTGCTCCTCACCTAAGCAATCTATGCACATAGAGATCGCGCCTTTATTCGCGTAGTTAACGATTGTAGCACCTGACACATGGAAATAGTCATCTTGAGGTCCGAATATGGCTTGGCGACCCATGGGGCTTCCTCTTTCGTTGACATTTCCCACGTATAGGCCATGCTTTATACCAGGAGTGTCAGTGCGATATTCTACCGGGAAAAATCTCCACATTTGTCCCAATCCCAAATTCTCAATTATCTTGTGGTTAGTATGCTGCAGATCCCCGTTCCTGTATCCAAATATGCCATTGCCTCTGTTACGATAAGAAGTGAGGTTGTAGAACGTTTGAAGACGCCTAGGAGTATAAATCGGATAGATGCGTAAGCCATGCACACCACACGAGTGAGCAGTATTGTTGAAAAACTCGCCAAGATCCTCATCATGCGGGACAACTGGGTGATGACTGGATGGGCCGTGAGGACGACCAGGAAGCTCATACCAATAGCCGTAATTCACAGATCCCGCAGCAACGTTGTGGCGCAAAAATTGGGTGGGCCCTGCCATCCAAAAGCAGGCGGGAGAGCTATCGCTATTGATGCCCATCTGTAATGGGAGGGTCCAGACTACAAGATTTTCCTCCGTCGGGTTAAACTTTTCCACGCCATCTTCGAAAAATATAGTATGCCCTTTTACCTTGTAAGCCACGTTGTGGCTTGTGGTGAAGTGGTTAGTGCCATGTATGGTAACTGCTCGTTGAAGGGCATGATGAATGGAATTACTCTTTACGTAGCTGTGACCGTTGTCACCGGCCATGTGACTGTGAGTGCAGTATCGACCTAACCGACCTCCTTGGCCGCACGAGGTCAACTCAACGTTTTCGACACGATAATATCCCCCGTGGGCCACCATTGTATGCCCACCAAAGACCTGTTTCCTGCTGTTTTCATCACCCTGAACGACCACGTTTCTATTCAACAGTCCAACTTCAGCACGCATATGTACATCAGAATGCCCGTATTTCTCAGCTCTAAAGATCTCCACCCCGTGCGTGTTCTTGAAACTTCCCTTGATCTTGATGCATCTTGGCCCACATACGCTTTCTACCTCAACCTCTTCAGTATCTTCAAAATTATGACCATTACTAGTGACAATCAGTTGATCACCTACGCCGAAGTCGACGTCTTCGGCCGTGCGGATCTCATTGTCACCAGCATTGGCCGTCGACTCCAAAAATGTCCAACTTCGTATACGAGTCTTGCCATGAAGATCCAAATATCCGATTTCATCTGGGGCTGGATTGTTGTTGTGTCCATGGCCAACGTTGGCACCCTTATTGAATACAGCCAGAACCTTCGCTCCTACATTTGGAATCTCTACAGATTTCCATCTGTCTCCATGGAGCGTGATAACAGCGCGATGTAAAAACGGAGATTCTTCAGTGCCCACTTCGAACCTACCTCCGTTTATAAGTATGTAGTTCGCATCTAAGGATAGATCCTGGTTGTCAAATATCAACTCTCCCTCTACTAGCAAAACCCACAGTATAGGGGTCGACTGATCCAGGAGGACGGTTTGACCTCTTGGAATATAAACAGTGTCGTTAAACACAGGGAAGTCACCAAAGTTCCACGTAGCTGGCTCCGACCAACGGTCAAGGTATCGGAAAACAGTCGTTGTAGCATGAAGAGCTATGCCGGCTCCAGCGATATTTACTTCTACAGTATTACGCTGCACCCGGTCTCTCTTGCCTGTAACACAGGAAATTGAAGACGAATTTGCTGCAGTTACGGTACATCGAACTCCGTTTAGTCGAATATCAACATCTTCAACGTTTGTAGTAAAGCCAGATCCGGCAATTGTAACCTCCGTTCCACCGTCGGAAGTCCCATTGCTCGGACTAATGCTCTCAATGAACGGAGTTCTCGAAACAGAATATAAAACTTGGGAACTCGAAGTAGCTGAAGCAGAGTTACCGCTCTTGCAATGCATCTCAACCCTCACATCGCATTCACTGGAAGTCGAGAGGAGAAACCCTTCGAATTCCAAATCAGCCAAGTCGCATCGACCATTTTTCGGGCCACTATACCGGAAATATCGGTACCCATTTTGGCCATCAATGTTAATCGTATTCCAACCTTCAACTACATTGGACCCAACAACGGCTATTTCTTCCCAGTTCGTATCATCAGCAGATCCTTCAAAAACTCCACCAATCATTGCAGCTGTTTGTCTGTAGGAGGGATAGAACCGAATCTTAGTGAGTCTGCCCTCAAGAGCAGTCCCAACATCGAGTCCAACATAGCAAGCGCTGCTGTAGTCCTGAAACTCAGTGGACAGGTCACCATCAAAAGCAGATGCGGAGTTTCCTTGTGATCCAAACGTAGAACCAGTCAAAATTTTCGGAAGGTAATGACTAAACGTGCCGAGAGCATCGGAAGTCACAAGAGTAGGCGCCACGCACTCGATTTTTCCAGACTCAACAATACGAAGCGCGCATTCGTGACCACACAGGGTAACTCTTGGAACCGGATTATGACAAGATCTTTCGCGAGTAGAACCGTTTCCGAGACGCGTTTCAGCCTTGATTCCATCCAGCGCAGGCCAACCGTGGCCAGAGATTTCAAGGATTTTGCCGCCCCCTACACCAATCTCAATGCTCGCAGTCATCGAAATCTCGATTTGCACCGATACAGGGGAAGGCACCAGCACTTGTCCTCTATCCCCGAGAATAAACTCAACATCGAAGCTCCCCGCGGGAGAGTCCCCAACGACGCATTCAACTCGCGTCGAGTTCCAAAACCTGATACTGCAGTCTACGTCTCCAATGCTAATATATGTACCATCACTCATGCTTTCGGGAAAGATTCCCGAGATAACCAAGTTGCTTCCTTTGTGAACAACTTGCGGATCTACACCTGCCGCTTCAAGTGTCAATGTGTCTTTGTAGGTGTATGAATTAGACAATACCACTGATGTTTGGCTTTCAATCTCTTGTCCCACTGCTCCAGCACTCGCCATAGCAGTTGTACTGGCTGTCGGGGTCACTGTTCCGCTACCGCTCACACTGGCCGTTGATGTTGGTGTCCTTGTGACACTTGCGATGGAGGTGCCAGTCCCTGATACACTCGCTGTCGGACTTGAAGTCCTGCTCGGGCTCACTGGGGGAGCGGGAGACGGAGTTGCTGTATCATTGGGTCCTTTAAGAGCCCGCATATTCACATTTGCGAGGATTCGACGATGGTGCCCACCGCCTCTATTTTCCTCATCATCCTCATCTGTGCCAATACTTATGCGAATTTTTGGGACATGTTGATCTTTACCACTATTCTTAGCTGGAGTAAAGACAGTTAGCCGTTGGAAACTGCTTGCAATTATACCCGCTCTCTTATCGTCGAAATGAATGATATTTTCAGAAGAGACAGCTGAAAATCCTCGGCCCTCTAAAGTAACCCAATGCCCGCCGTGAAACGAGCCAGCAGCTGAGCTGATCGAGTCAATATGGAGGGAGTAGCCGATTTCGAATGGGCACACAGCGACTCCATACTTCGTATTTAGACGGATAGAATGGTTTCCTGCTCGATTGTACGGAAGAGTGCACACCAGTCGTTGATTAGTAGAAGACAGCTCCTCAATTACACAAGTCTCGGATCCCACAGTCACTTTAGACTGATTATCAAGCAATAAATTTCCGTTAATGATCAGTTGTCCACCAGGTTGATTACTGCGTTGCTCAATGTTATCACAGGTAGGCGTAGACTCGTTGCTGAAGAGGAAGCCGCAAGAACCAGCGCAAACTGCAGGGGTTCGGCTGCGGCGAACTTCGATGGTGGCATTGGTTGCATGTCCATCAACTAGCTTCCTAACAGCGCTGGTTCTGCAAATGATCTCTTCGTCGGAAACACTTTGAATATGGCATACTACCCAATCTTTCTGCTCTGTATCTAGGTTTATCCTCACCTCTGTGCGGACAAGATCCTCACCAAATCCCATCCCAAACAGGTGAAGCATTTGGCCACCTTCAAAGGAGCCTTCGTATTGTGACAGACTCTCCAAGCGATACCCAGTGTCGATTGTATTCGATTGCGCATCGGCATATCCGAGGGAGCCAATGTGAATAAGCGGTTCAATTGGAGTCTGTGGCATTGGTTCAGGCTCCCCGCGTGTGAGAACACATCTCACTGTGCTTGCAGTGTAGTTGAGGGTGGGATTTTGGCAAAAGCGCGAGCCAATTTGCACATAAATTTCCAAATTAGTTCCCTCTCCCGCATTCGTTAAGTGGAATTGCACTATTCCACTTGTAGCGGCACTCAGCTTTGACGGAACGATAGATACAATCTTCCATGTTAATTCGTCTTTGTAATAGTAGATCTCGTCATGTTGTTCTCCATTAATTTCAATGGTGGCATCGACATCTGAATTAGTGAAATTGAGAACGCTCGGGGTCCGAATCGACAGCACACGATGGGAAGATGTCACGATTTCTGCTGGTAAGCGGGCACCGCCGTCACTGAGAACCATAACAACTCTGTTTGCGCTACCATTGTTCTTGGTAAAAAATCCTGTTCCGCTAATGTTTAGTATCGTTCCTCCAGCCAAAGATCCTTTTAACGGGCTGACACTGAACACGTCCATACTAATATCAACAGTCGAATTCTTGTTGGTGGCCGTTCCACGTCCCTCTCCAACGATTACCTCCACTAGATGCTTCCCGGTATTCGTATCTTGAAGAGTGCAAACCAATGTACTAGTGCTTGCAGAGGTGACATTGCATTTTCCTTCACCAACAATTATGTCATTTTTCCGAATATCTCCTAAGAAGCCGCTTCCAGTTACAGTCAATGTGTCCCCTACTACAGCAGTGCTAGGGTTCACGGATTCAATAACTGGGGTGAGTTGTCGGCTATAACTCCATGTGCATCCGTCGCCATTATTATCACTGAAGACATTGCAGGAGCTTACAATCCCGTTAACACTAGCCCTCACACTGCCAGGTTCTACAGTGGGAAGTTCAAACCAATCCATTGGAACGGTCGGATAGAACACATCATCTGCGTTGCCTTGCTGAATTGTTCTGATATCAATATAGACGTCTGCTCCTGTAAGATGAGAAGTGTCGGCCTCTAGCTGCGGTACGTCATCGTAGGGGCGGAAAAACCAGACGCGATAGCGCCTACCGAAATCGGCATTATTGTCCTCGATAGAGACTGTTACGTCGTCGACATTGGGAAGGGACTCCAATGCACTCTCAATGGAAGAATCCGATTCATCATACTTTATTTGCCGACTACATTCTCCATCGAAACAGAGCTGATATTTTCCTCGAACAGGTGGACGGGCTTCTCTAACACGGTTCTCATCGGTGATTTCCCGGGTTCTGTTTTCAATAGTGGTCAAGCTGGTGGGGTCTCCATTGACATACTCCAAGGAAATTAGAGGGAAGCTGGTGAATGTCGGACATTGAAAAGTGAAAAGCAACGAATAGCCGGAAAAGCCTTGAGCGTCTTCAGTAGTTTTCAATTTGGCGGTAACATCGTTACAACCCAGCCTGCCATCGTCCCGGTCTCCACACATGCTCAAAGGACTATTAGCCGTAAGTCGTTCAACAAAATCGCTCGCTCTCTCTTCGATATCTGCTGTTGATGCACTAAGATCGATGACAAACGTTTTACAAAGCAACCTGTCGGCACGAGCTAACAGAAATGAACCATCCTTTATACCAAATAGCACTATCTCTTGTTGCTCAAAAGTTGTATTGCTCTTGATCTCCCACTCTTGTAGCTCATAGACGCTTTGATCAGATCTGAGATGGAACTGGTCTTGAGAAGCATTGTGAATTCTCAGACCCACTTGAAAGTAGTCAAGGTGCACCTCATCAACCTGAAGGCCAGCTACGAAATACCGGTCACCCGCATTCAGCCAGATCGGTTCAGAGATTTGTGTGGACCTCTCATGGAAGGAATTTGTCGAAAACATGCTTATCGCCATGGAGTCACTCGATAAATTCGTACGACTCTGATCAGAGGAAATATACAAGGCAGTGTACCCATGCCCGGCAAGGTACCAGCTATAGTACGTAGATATTGGAGGAGAGAAAATCCCCTGGATCAGTTGATCTCGGTCATGCCAAGCGCGATCCGGGCTATAGGACCAGCCACCAGTGAACTGGTCCGTTTGTATATCCCGTCGGTAAATTCGAGGATTGTTTTGCAGATAATGCTGCAAGTCTTTTACACGTTCACGATACGACGTGACAGTCATCCCGCGGCCCGGTGACCCTGGTGTAGAACTGTAAGACGATGGGACGCGGGAAGTTACGCATACAACTGTCTGAGGGTCTGCAAATTCATCAACTTCTGGCTCCTCTACAGCTTGCACCTCACACGGGAACCCTCCTAGCGTTATTTCGTTTGCCTTGGCCTCGTAACTGAAGCCGTACCCCTTAATTGTTATCTTAGCACCTCCATTCAGTCCACCTTCATTGGAAGAAATGCTCGTAATGTGGGGATGCAAAGTATAATGAAAGGGCTGTCCATCTAGTCCGACCTGCCCAGACCATCGGCCGTAATGAGGTTCACCATACCCTACCGTGGGGTGATCCACGCGTATGGTGGCGTTGTGTCTCCCCACGGGCCCGTTCAGCACCAGACATTGCACCCAGCTATGGGGGTGTACCCTTCCTTTCTGGAAGTCACATTTAAGACCGGCAAGCTCCCCACTGTAGTCGTCCACGTTGTTAGAGCGAAGAACGCCATCGAGGGACAGAAGAGACCCAGCGTGGCCTCCTAAACTGTGCCGGTACACCAAAGGAGTCCAACCCCATCGGTGCAAGAATTGGCAGTTCCAGCGCGTCTTGCAGTTCGCAAAGCTAGCAAACCCCAATCCAATGGTTTGAACCGATACAATTACGTTGCCATCATCGCCTGTACGAGCGAACCAAGACCAGGGTGAACGCGTCTAATAAGCGACATACGGGAGAGTCCTTACCTAATGGCGGAGCGTAACAGACAATTTGGTTTTGATTGGTGAAATAGTCGTCAATTGCGCAAATATTGTTTCCGAAAAACACCGTCGTAAAGTAATTTTGGCCAGTTTCTTCAAATCCCGCGGGTCCATTCTGGACGAACCCTCGACCTTCAATGGTTACCTGAACGAAGAATATGAACAGCATTTCGTAAAATACGCACTGAATGGGAAACCGAATTGAACTTGAATCGGGGAGGCTTACTCTGGTTCCTCCGGCGACGGACCCTCGTTGGGGGTTGATGCTATGAATCACTTGACCTTCTACCGAGTAGGTCGCATACGCGAGCAACGACCCCATGGCCACCCACACCATCACGTTCCTTTGCTGACCAACGATCTTCATCATCATCCTTCTCATTCTCCCTGAAAAACTGCGCGAGAAATGGAAAACAAAAAATGATTAAAAAAAAAAGGAGTATAAGACAAGGGAAAAGAGCCAGAAGACAAGAGAGAGCCAGTTGCGAGGAATCCCACACTTCCAGAATTCCTCTCCTTTCTGCCCACAGTAAATCCCTACTACAAGATCCACTGAACCAATCCATGGAAATACCTCAGTCTCTTACCTTTTCAAAAGCGCTTTATGTGTTTGATACGAGGTAAAATAGAGAAAACTGGACTTGAATAGACAAGGGTCCCAGCACCTCTTTTGTTCTCTTCGATTTCCCCTTTGCGTCGCCCCTCCGGAAAAAACCGAACGGAGAATGCACCGGTAGAGGAAAATGAAGGAATCAAAGGCGTTTACACCTTTGATTCTCTAATTCCTTTTCCGGAACAGTAGCTCGAAAGCCTCTCTACAGCGATTGATGGAAAACCAACACGTAGAGAATTTGAATACATTCTTTCGACGGCCTTCCTGAAAGTGCGGTTGCTGGCGAGCTAGGCTTCTTGTGCGACTTGGGCCTTCTGAACTGCCTTACCGGAACACTTCCCAGCCAGAAGCAAAGTTTCCTGCCGTAAGCGTTGCTAATGCGCATCGTTTTGATACAGTTTAATGCAAACTGGGGTAGAGAAATGCGAACTCGGTTCAAGAGTACTCGCCAGGAAGTAATCGGGCTTCTTCCATACAACCGCCACATGCGTGCGGGCCTCCACAAGCCCGCTGCATCTTCAAGCAGATTCCTACTCCGAACTCAACCGTCCGACGGAGCATGGCCCATGGGGCGATACAGAACGAGGAAAATTGCTTTTCCAGTTTAGGTGTACAGTACACCCTGTAGAGGAGGTCTCGGTTGGCTCCTTACCATTGCTGTCGTAGATGCAAGACAAAAGGAGAAAGTAGCTCCCCAAGGAGCTTGGCAATCGTATTGACCCCATTATGGACGCTCCCATAGAAGGGCGCCTTTCATGTATGCAGTTAACAGGCCAATCATGAGGTCATACTGTTTCTTTTCCAAGCGTGGTGAGAAGCAATTGCAGGATTCTCACCAGTCAACCAACGCATTAGTCCGAGCGGAGTATGAGCCACCTATGTAACCACCAATACCCCGGGTCCGCTTTGTAGGAGAAGCAAGCCAATGTGCACCACGGACCAAAGATGCTACTGCTGTAAGGAGCTGCATCTTCAGTATATCGTATGGACTGGATGCGCTCACCGTTCGCTGGAGGTTAGCACAAGCACATATATTAGCACTTTATACAACGAATCATATCACATGAAATTGCTATTGGATGGATATATACACCGGTAATGACATACCGTAATGTGTCCTTGTGAAGCCGAGATTGCGCAAGCAACTTGAAGTGTTACTCAACGAAGTACCACGTTAACGCTTTCATGCTCATTGCTCCCGAAACACACGCATTCTACCCTATGGTATTGGTATCGAAGACGGCTGAGAAAAAGCGCTAAATAAGATTGCCTCATGTGCTAACAGAGTTGGGGTTATGGGCGTCAATGGTGGTGTGGTAAACGCAGTGGAAACCCGTGAGTGCCGTTTAGTAGCGTTGAAGCTCGTCCTCATCGGTCATGATGGCCTCTACTAAATCCCGGTCTCTTTCTTCGCGCTCCAAAACCACAAAGAAGAAGGTCAAGACCAAGCTCTCTACCCCATCGTTGCTATCCGAGGATAACGAGCCAGACATCTTCAAATGCGCTTGGACTGGTTCGGTGAAGAAGGCGCAGCGAGTCGCCCAACATGACCCATCGGAACTGTGCCAACGGGACACGACCTTCCTTGGGGTAAGAGAACCATTCTTGGATGACTTGAGAACCTGGTTTTTATGTCATAACCGTATTCTCACTTTTGCTTGCAGGAAGGAAATACTCCTCTTCACTATGCAAGCTACAGAGGAATGGTGAAGTTTGTCGAATTCCTGCTCCAATACCCTCAAGTCCAAGAAAACATCGATTGCCGTAACGATGAGGGATGCACTCCCTTGTTTTCAGCATGTCAGCAAAATCAGTATCAAACTGTTCTAGCACTCTTAGAAAAAGGAGCAAATCCTTTGAAGCAAGCTTCGTCAAAATTAACTCCTGCGGACGTGGCTTCTGACGCTGGGATAGTGGGCCTCTTTGTTGACCCGCAGTTTTACAGGAAAATATCGATGGAGTGGAAAGGGGACGATTCAACAGCGGGGAGAGATCAACGGAAGATAGGGCTGTACGCTCAATTACATCCTCCTGCACCGCCTTGCCCTCCGTCGCTCACAATACAGGGCCGCACTGCATGCATTTCGTGGAAGAATTCCTCAACCACATCCGACAGCGGGAAAGATATGCAGCAACTCAGCAATAAAGCTGTTACTGTACAACTTTTGAGACTGATTGAGGACAACGAATACTATTGTCACGATCCGCCACCACCGCAACAGCAGGTAAGCCCCATCCGACGGGGGACTCTAGTGCCAAGCCATACCAGTGTTTCTTGTTGTTTGTAACAGGCCTCCAGATTCAGAACAACGTACAACTGGCCATGGTTCAGAAGCACAGAAGAAGGCGTATACGTACGAACGTCTTGCTACCGTAGGAGAAACACCGACCCTGTAAACGCAGCGGTAGTAAAGGCGTTTATCGCTTACTCGCATGAATTCACCAAGGTTAGAGATGACAGGCTGTCGGCCTTAACTATTTAGTTTGGCAACGACCTCTGCTCAATCTGCAGTTCCCTTTCCAATTCTCTCTTGGTGCTACATACACTGCCCGAGTAGCCTTCTGTAATGCAGTAGGGGAGGGTAGCTTCAGCGCGGCGTCGGAACCGATAGTATACGCGAGAGGTAAGTTCTAAAAAGTGGGTACTCAGAGACTCGAACAAGAGTGCTTCAAAACATCACGAGAATCCTACTGCAGTTCCAAGAAGACCAAGAGCCCCCAAATTAGCTAGGACATACCTAGGAAATTCCATTCCACAAGTTGGAATAGTAGAACTACAATGGAGAAATAGCCTAACAAATAAGGGCTGTGGAGGATCAGCCATCGAGACATGGACCATTACAGCGTATCAGGTTCCGGCTAGCTCCAAGGCACAGCCCCCGCTGCTCGTCAGGCAATTCGGCGGGTCCACATTGTATGGGAAAGTCGACGGGCTACCCACTGGAGTCAGCGTCGCATTTACTGTAAGCTTGATTGAATCAACCAATACACTAGTCCTCTTGAATGCACCTATTGAATTGCAGATTACTGCAAAGAACTTCATTGGAACATCACCGGAAAGTGAGGTTTTATCGGTATCAATTCCGGCGGCCCCGTCGCAGGAGTGTTCATCGGAGACCAAAGATACGAGTTTCAGTCAAGAGAATGTATCCGAAGAGAAGTACAGAGACAGTGTCACGGTCGTCAAAGTGTCGGAGCAAGAGAAAGAAAATCTCAGGGAGCAAGCCTCAACCTAGAGGGAATTATCACGCGACAAGCTCCACTCTTCTGTCCACTGAATATAGTACCGGGCCAAAGCTCCAGTGTGAAGATTGCAATAGTAATCAGTTACCGCTATGTTCGGACATGAAGCTACCAGCTGCATCGCAAATTGCGGACTGCAGAAGTCTACATAGGAGAGGTCAACATATAGATACTTCTGTGAACTCGCCGACTGCAGCACACTGAAGAGCTTTTCCGTTAGCAAAGAGCACCCGCCAAACCGGACAATCGCCAAGGATGGAAGGGACAGTAGGAGCTGCTGGGCACCCATATCATCGATCAAGTCGCACCTGTATCGGACAGCGCAAACCTGTTGAAAACACTTGTTCATACGTAGAGGACCCGTTCTTCGTACCAGGTTAAATCAATAACCTTCAAGACGGGACATCCTTCGGAAAGCGCGCTGATCACACGGTTTGTTAATCTTCCACTTCGACAAAGGTTCAATTCCTCAAGATAGGGAAACCAAGCCGCTGATAGTACCCATCCAAAACCATGATTAATGTTGTAATAAGTTAAACCTGTAATGAATGGATCATTTTTCGTCCGTACCTAAGTCTCGGACGTCCTCATCCTCTAAAGGGTAGCATTGCAGTTGCAAACTCCTCAAGTTCAGTGAGTAAATTGGGGTGAGCGAGGGGTGGTCACCAGTGCTAGGTTCACACCAAGATAAATCCAAAGCCGTTACTTTCGTCCTTGTAAGTAAACCTATCAAGCGATTGCTAACAGTTGTTTCCGCGAGAACGAGTTTTGTAAGCGTAGGGCAAGCTGTCTCGGGTAAAAAGGAACGAGGTTACGCAGGAACACTGCTTTTGGCTAGACAATCTACTTACCTTCTATCAATAAGCTTAGCTCAAACGGGGAGACAAAAGACAAACCAGTGAGATTCAGTTCTCGTAGGGGAAGGTGGGAGAACCGGCACCCACTGAGAGTCTCTAAATGTTTACAATTCTTGAGACCGAGGCACTCCAACTTGCTGCAATTCAACGTCACCCTTCGAAGAATATGAATACCGATGGAAGTACCCGAAGCGTTAAGTTGCCGTAGTTCCAAACACTGGGGTAAACAATCAAGGCCCGTTTCCGTAACTTGTTTGCACCATCCCATGTTCAAGTCTTGTAGTGTTGCACAGTTGTTCCTGAGCAGCAGGTCAACAGCTGCATTGTCTAGTCGATCACACCATTTCAGGTTGATAGCTTTGATTGACTTTAAGTGCTTGAACGCTTCCCGAAGTACTCGTCCCGGCACGTTAACATTACTGAAGTCCAATTCTTCCACGAACGGGCAAAGGCTCCCAAGCAGATGAAGAGGTATTCGAGAACTCCGCGCTCCAGTAACATACAACCGTTTGACATTCCTGGCCGAAGGGGACCGCAAAAGTAGAAGGAAAGCTTCATGAGTGAGTTGGTCTTGCCTCGCTAGGTAAGTAATCGCAGCTTCGATTACTTGAACAGGCAGAAACAAGTCTTCCAAGAAACACTGTACATGGATGAGTTGCTGTTTGAAATCAACATCCGTCTCGGGTTCCCACAATTCTTCGCCGTCTTCTTTCACATCACTACCACATCCGCTATTGCTCGAATTTCTGGTCTTCGCCTCGTCTTTCGATGGGTCCTGTGATAGCAATTGTTCATAGTTCGCCGCGGCAGTCCAAGTGACGAGCTTCATGAGGGATAACACTGTCAAACTAGGAATTTGCACTCTTGGTTGGCTCTGGAAGATCCAAGAAGGGTCTTCGTCTTCTTCCATGGTTACTTAGCACTCCTGGTATCCTCTCTCATAAGAGGGAGAAGATCACAAATTCACGATGCATCGGTGCTTGTGCATGTAGCTTGTTACGATCAATGCAATGGTACGGTACTTCAACAATACACATTGCACACGATATTGCCTTGACACTGACGCATTTATGGCTCCCTACCATGGTAAGGGTCTTTAGGGGTTCTCCTTACTGCGTATTCGCCTG
The DNA here is from genome assembly GCA_001687465.1 of Halocafeteria seosinensis. NCBI lineage: Eukaryota > Bigyra > Bicosoecida > Halocafeteria > Halocafeteria seosinensis. The sequence goes on from LVLI01000386.1 coordinate 52,101, forward strand.
AACGCCTGTACGTACCATCTCACTACATTCACAATGTGATAACATCCATATCCCAGGTTGGTGAAGGTCTAGAGCAGGTAAGGAGTGTCGATAAAGGAGCCTTTATACTACTATGCAGCGACTATTGATACATTCAGTCCCTAAACCATAAATATATATGTATATATGTAGGCAGTGGAGAACGACAACGTTGCATAATTCCAGTAAGGTTACCAAAGACGGTACAACACCATCAATAATACACACTACCACTATACCAAAGAAGCCTATAGAACTACATATCCACTTAGCCGGTAGGCCATAAATAATACACACTACTATACGCTAGGGTGTCCTAGAACGGTTGTACGAAAAATGTACTACCACAAACTGCTCCTCATTTACAACGCTTCGTCTGAATTTGTACCTTAGGAATGCACTGGGACTGATACACGTCAGGCACTATTCCTATGGAACACTTGCGGCAATGAGAAGACTCTTCTCTTGCTATTTGATCCTTTCCACAGGGCAGGCAGTCAGTTTGGTTTTGTTACCTAAGGAACGCTTCCAGGTCTACATCACAGTGTCCGAGCACCAATTTGTGAAGTCGGCCACGTATGTTGAGCGGCAACTTGAACCATTGTAAGCAATACTAAACTTTGGAACATACGTGCGAGTGTAGCAGATATTAGTCCAGTTCTCCGAATCTCAATGGTACATTTCAAAGGCTATCTGTCACATTTGTGTGTGTGTAGCACTAATGTGCCCCCAGTCGGGACCCCGGTCACAAGCCAGTTGCAGCTTAGAGATAATAAACTATTCATTGCTGTAATACTTAGACGACAGTGTTGCCATTTCATTTCCGACGACGTTTATCGCTTATAGCCATCAGGACCTTTTTCGCTTCCTTGCGATGGCAAGTTGAAGTTGCGCATTGTCTTGGCACACGGGATGCTGCGTTGGAGGCTGTATAATGTGTCCTAAAGAGGATTCGACAGTTTTGGATAAACAGAAAGAACGCAAAGAAAGAGAAAGTACAGCTTTAGTCTTATATTTCGTACTGCTGTTAGTATAGAGGCGCAAGGCTGAGACTCTGGCCGGCACGCGACCACCTTGCACGTGCAGACATTAATAATGGAAAAACAGAACGAGAACCCCACCGTATACAGTGCCCAAGTACGTACTTGGATGTGTGTTTATTCTAGTCAGATCTGGGAACGGGTGACGCATACCGTGTATTGACTGTAATAATGCGCAGGTGGAATCACGCTCGGACGCATTGGATGAAAATGACTGCAATAATGACTTCGAGGAAATTGATGCGTTAGAAGTTTTCGGTATGTCTATTAAACCTTCTCTGTGGGAGTTTGTACATTTTGGCGGAATTGACTCGCTCTGTGTATCGAATAATGGTTTGGAGAAAGAGCATGAATTACGGTGCGCGTGCTTCGCTTGCAGAGACTCTAAGGAATATTAATGACCCAGAGCATCCCTTGAGCTTGGAGCAGCTTAACGTGGTCTCGGTAAGCTTGACTGTTGGAACAATGGATCATTAATTGCCATTGCATATCGGGATCGACTCTAATTGCAGATGGACAATATCCACATAGACCACAAGCGCAGAACCCTAGATGTCTTCTTTACTCCGACGATACCACATTGCAGTATGGCTACTTTGATTGGACTCTGTATTAGAGTGAAGTTGTTACGATCTCTTCCTCCTCGTTTCAAGGTATGGAAAGTGTCGCGCTTTTCTCCCATGGACCGGTGCTTTCATGCTGATAGGCGCTGGTTGGCCGCAGATTCGAGTCAAAGTAACTCCGGGGACGCATGCATCGGAGGATGCTGTGAACAAACAGTTAAACGACAAAGAAAGAGTTGCAGCTGCACTAGAAAATACACATTTGCTTGAGGTTGTCAACAGGTGCATCCGAAAAACAGACAAACTCAACCTGGAGACTGCACAAGCTCCATCCACGACGAACGAAACGGAAGAGGATTTCGCTCCTATAGCTCTCGCAGCGTAATGGCAAATCCATGACTCAAACGAAATAAATTAATTAACATTTGGATTGCTCTCAGAGTATATGTTCGTCCACATGTAGATGAAACGTGCAGGTCTGGATATTTTCTCACACTGACAAATTAGTTAACAGCAGTTGCCCACCTCAAACGTGATCCGGTATATTCATGTTTAACAGGGGAGACGGTAGATCGTGATCGTCAAACAAGTCTGTCACTGGGAGTAACGAACGGTGTATCACTTCTTCAGACATATATGCAAAGTCATCGTTACCCTGAGGTCCCATCTCGTTATAAGCAGTGAAATCCGTTTGAAGAATGCCTCGGCGGTAAAGTTCGCGTGTCCGTCGAGCTTTATGAAGCATTCGACAGCAACGGTTTTCCAGATGTGGTTGATACCACGGATTACCGATTTCATGGACATTCCTCTCGTCGCTAACTCCCTGCTCTTCCGAATGTTGCTGCTTCTCTAGCATTTTGTCCGTTAGATAGGCCAGTTTAGGGCACCGCTTATCTTGGTGAAGAACATCGTCATCGTCGTTGGACGGTTGCCGGTTGAAATGACAGAACATCAGACTGTCCCGAGCGATTTGATTGAACAGTCGCGTTAAATCCGGATATTGCACCTGTGCCAAGTGAAGTCCCTGTGGAGGCGCTGTTTGAAATGAGAAACTAGATCTATCGCGCAATAGGACAGCCTCTGAAGCAGCGTTTGTTGAAAGGCGGCTTGTACCTACCGCGACGAGGAAGCCAGCCAAGTTTCGCACCATGTTGTATAGGAAGGATGGTCCTTGAACCACTATGTCTACATATTGATAGCCTAAATGGTCTTTTTGCGAAGTTGAAAGAATATCCTCGGGATTATCTTGGCTCATGGGATCTGAAGTCGCTGGATGTACTCGAATATCAATGTTTTCCAGCAGGCGGTGCGCGGATTTGGAGCTACAGCTGCAGGGAAAAAAAGAAAAGAAAAGAGTAGAAGAGTGAAGTGAACATCGTGGCTACCAGTATTGCTTACACATACCCAGACGCCTGAAACGTTTCGAAATCATGATACCCTTCCAAGTTTTTTGCAACCGTTCTCATTTTATCTATGTCAAGGCTGTCCGGAACTACCCATGCTCTATCTTCGTCAAAGACAGACCGGAATCCCTTATCAAGTTTATGCGTCCGATCAGGACATATAACCCTGCGAAATAGGAATTTTTCCAAGCGCATGACGTGAATAACAGCCTCACAAGAGAAACTATAACGTTGTACCTGTAGACGTAAGTCTTCCGTATGGCATCAAATCGCGCGCTCATTCCATATGGAGCTGGAACCGCTTTGACGAGAGCGACCTCTTGGCTATGTTGCTTGGAAATCGAGTTGAACGCTTGCTTGAATTCCGACCCCTCGAAAGGTGGAGCCAGCTCCCCTTTCCGTCGTTTGGTACGCAATACATCAATGTGAAAAGCCTGCATCCCCAACCAATTTTTGACATCCTTTTACAGATAGCTCCCCGTGCGCTTTGCATCCACCTACATTTTGAAGGGCATGCACCCCTGCATCTGTCCTGGAGGCTCCAGTAAGGGACTGATAATGTCCTCGACCCACTAGTTCATCCAATGTATCCCGGATGACGGACTCCACAGTCTTGACGTGGTTGCCTTGCTGGTATTGCCAGCCCGAGAGGGATGTCCCTCGGTATTGTACATAGCACAGATATCGCTGCATTCTTGGCTTTGCTGTCTGCCCCACTTGTAGGAACGCCCTCTCCCTACGGCTGCTTGGTATTAACTAATTACTAGTGGCAGTAAAGAATGATGTACAAGACGTCATGAACATGTTCCCCCAAGCGGTCAATCCATGAATGTGGCTTTGCCATCAGAGCGACACCGGCTGAGATCACAGAACAACAATACCTTATCCTCCGGGCATGTATCACGGGGAACCTCAGTCCATGATACGTATCCACCGCGGCACAAAAAGTGTGAGAACAACCACGCCACCGTGCACCGTGCGACCGGCGGGCAGCGGCCAGGAAGTCGCCCGTCACCGCAAAGTTGTGAACACCGAGACACCAATGAGAAGCGCAAAGCATTGTTCAGCACTTTATGCTTGGTTTTGATGATGCACACACTTTGGAGTTCGGCGAATCGTGCTTGTATGCATGCAACGTGTTATTGTTTGATGACGAAGAAACAATGGTCAACGTTGCAACCGAATTTCCCCCATGCTATAGCAGAATGGGTGCAAGATACAAAGTATGAGTATGGGCAGTATGTCTTCTCATAGGAAATATCAGCGGTAGTTAACGACTACTCTAGAAGGATCCTATCGCATGCTCGATACTAACTGAAAATGACACATAATGTTAAAGGTTTTCAATGAAATGGACATTTGGCTACGCGCTTAGTTTACTTTCTCGAATGAATGTTGTAAGCAGTCTTGAGTGAGCTGATACGGTTGCTACTTCTCTCTAGGCCGCTTTCTGTTACAGAGATCTTTAATTCTGTTCGCCACTTCCTCGTCTTGATCGGGACGCCATCCTAAGTTGATCTCGGTCAAACTGGAATTCTCCTCCAGTGCGTCTACGAAATACTGAGCGCCTTTGTCACTTATTTGATTGGCATCCAAACTAATGGCTGTCAAGCTCGTGTTTCGTCGAAGTGCAGCTGCCAAGTGCCGAGCACCTTCATCACTTATCTCATTGCGAAACAAGGTAATGGTTTTCAGGCTACTGTTTGGTCGAAGACTATCTGCCAAATACTCAGCGCCTTGGTCACTAATCTGATTTGATCCCAGATTCAACTCAGTGAGAGTCGTGTTCTCTCGTAGGGCATCGGCGAAGTACCGAGCTCCTTCAATACCGATTTGGTTGGACCCTAAATCAAGTTTCTTCAATGTCGTATTCACTTGTAATGCATCAGCCAAGTACTTGGCACCCTCGGCGCCAATCTGGTTGGATCCGAGCTCCACCCACGTCAGCGTGGAATTTACTCTGAGCGCATCGGCCAAGTGGTGGGCACCTTGATCACGTATCTGGTTGGCAACTAAGTGAAGCCAATTGACAGTCGTATTTGCTTGTAGGGCTTCCGCCAGATACTGAGTGCCCTTATCACCGATTAAATTGGAACCTAAGAAAACCTCCTTCACCGTTGTATTCACCCGCAATGCATCGGCTATGCGTTGGACATCCTCATCACGCACCTCACTGGCAAAAAGATTAGCTCGTTTGCACCGGCGCGTATTATCGCGAATTCGCTTTATAGTATTTTCTCTGCGTCTCATAAGGTGTTATCTTCATCTACTTGCCGTTGTACAATTGTACAATTGTACTACTAAACTTCCAGGAGAATCTTCGTTTCAAGGCTTAGGCATACGGGGACAAGTCCCGGACGAAGTTGTTCCAATGAGCCCTTTCGGGTTCAACGTTCAGTTCAGCTCTGTGTACAACTCTGTCTCACCAATCCCCTCAATAGAATAGAATGCAGGATGCGCTGCATCATATACTACTTCTGCCCTGGGACACGGTCTTCCAACTTCACAGCCGCAGGCCGCGATTCGGAATCGTGGGCGTATCCATCCACGCGTTCGGGAGTTTCCAACTTTGAAACAGGATGATCAGTCACGCGCTAACTGCCAACTCGCGTTGCCAAAGAACGTGTAGTAGTGGGGAACTTCTGCTACAAGTACATGCTATTCAAACTAGTAGATCCGCGCATTTCTGTTCGGGTAATCATAGAATTTACCGCTGTTTATTTCAATATTACATCCCATACAAGTTTTAATGCGCGCTAAAATTTGCCTTCCACTACATATTATCTTCTTACTTCCCCCGACAAATTGCCCAATGGTTAGGTCTGCATTTTTTCTCTCCCTCAGAAGCAGCCCCACGTACTACAATGCGACCCGTTTGTAATCTGAACGACTTTGTCGGGGACTTTATTCGCGTGTACTACCCTTCCTTCTAGAGCGTACTCAGATGCATGAAAACAGATACACAACATTGTTCGTTCCTGTCTTGATCCACGATACCTCTCATGTCTAGGCTCAATTCCCGATGCTCCGTAGCAGATAGAGGTTCCATTTCTTTGAGCTTCTTAGCTAGAAGGCCGATGGCTGCAGGATTTTCCGAAGAAGTGGCGAACATTGCCCCAAAACTGTAAAGAGGAGAGCTATATTAACTGACGAACATGCTGGGAGATTAGTCACGTCTCTTTATCCCGACAAATATTCTAGTCTGAACACCGACTTAAGGCTGCTTCGGTAAACGACAGCGACAGAACACTCCTATAAACTCCCTCTTCGCGTACTCCTCATAATTAAAGGACCGAAGATCTTGCAGTTTATGAAACGTCCGGGATGCCACATGCGATTCCAATTGCTTCATCTCGCCATTTGGAGTTTTCCGTTTGATCCATTGATCTGCTACGGATCCACTGATTGTACTATACGGAGTATTGCTCGTTACCAAATGCCGTATAATCGACATCGAATCCACAAAAAATGAAGTGCTGAACTTGCAGTATTTCAAAGCTGATTCGCACTGCAGGTCTTGGCTCACTACGTGCATATGTAATGGGGCTAGCGACGGATTGAGGTGGAAACCTGTGCGAAATAACTCAGAGGGCATAAACGATACCTCTGTTCCTCGAGATTTACGCGGACTTCCTGTTATGATCTCACATCCCTCATGCCTCGATTTTACAATTCCGTGAGCAACCTTGTGCATATGGAAAAGTACAGGCCAAAACGCAACAGGCGTAGAGCGTATTGAAAGGGGGAGTTCAGAACCGTTGCTAGCGATAAATTCTGAACCTATTTCGGGTGTATCATGCCGCAAGTGTCCAGTGGACGTATCCACCTCAGTGAGGAGTTTCGACGCACTATCTTCGTCTATCTCAGCGTCTCTACGGAGCCTTGGAATAATCAAGTAGTGATACGTTCCTTTTGGGTACTTATCTTTGATGACAAAACATGCTTTATCCACGTAGACAAAGTTGTCGCCCTTATCTTGTTGGAGTTGTTGGAAGTATGGGTTCAGTATGTCAATTTTCCTGCGCGCCTGTTCTTCGAACCAATCAAGTGGTTTCGGGATATCTTTCCGTTGCGAACTTTTTGATTCGGACTTGGGTTTTTTCACCTGCTGTTTCGAGGCGTTCTGCATTAGCTCCTGAAACGCGTTCCCGCTTCCACTTCCTGTTTCAGCAGAAGTTGAAGTTGGCTTCGCTTTGAATTCCTCGGCTTCCTTTTCTCCCTCATGCTCTTCCGACCTGCCTCGCTTTACCGGCATAGAAGTGCCAGCGGCTGGGGAAGATGCCATGATGTGGCTTCGTAGCCTACCACAGAAGATCGGGCAGGATTCGTGGTTGGACTGACCTGTGAAGGCAATCTTGAGCAACTTACGTAGGTATTCTATACAACAGAGGTCACTTATCAGAGGGGCATATACTCTTTTAATGCAGTTCTCACATCCTCCAATCACCCTCCCACAACACATAACCGCATCAAGGAATGGATAGATCTCTATTAAAGTGAACGAAAAGATTGCTTTGTTTGTGGTTCAGTGGAGACGTTTACGGGTGTTTCAAACGACGTCTTGCCACTTTCCAGAGGCGATTTAGGGTTCTTATACCTCTTTTCTGGCCATTTTTTTTTTGTCTCCCCACTAGTGTATGGACAAGCGCTAGTGTGCATTCGAATTTCGTGGTAATTGGAACGAGAAAATGTCTACAAATCCTCCACCGCCTCCGAATGAACAGTATGCCAAGTCAAGGGCTAATGCCACCGGATTCTCCCCCTCTTCATCTTCTCTCGCCACGGGTGGCTCCAAGGAGAGAGAATACTTTGCCCCGTCGAATGCTCAGACTCCCATGAGATCGACAAGCAGTCCTCAACAGCACCACCGAGCTCGAAAAGACCAATCTCCAGTGTCTTCTTCGTCCGAATTCGAGGACTATGAGGAAGAGGATGACGAGCAGGAAGGAGAAGAATCATCCTCTAATGCAGGTGCTATGAATGCGAACTGGCAAATGTTCAACGGGATGAAGGAAGCGGTCATGCAGACCTTGAAAAGCAAAGGAGTCCTGGGGAAAATCAGGGTATGTGTTTTTTGAATAATCGATGGTGTCGTGGAGGATGACTTGTTTGTCTGTCTCTATGAATGACAGGCCGAGTTGCAAGCAGCGGTAGTTACTGCCATAGATGAAGATGAAAGGCAACAGGGTATTCATGGTGAAAATCCTCGATTAAAGCTACTGGAATCCGATACAACAGGACCAATACTCGTTGAACTCGTCCGCGACTTCTTAGAGAACCTCGGACTAGATAATACAAAATCTTGCTTTGAGTCAGAAATATCCAATGTAAGTGTTCGTTGTGAAGTGCTTCCTGTTATGCTCGAATTCCTACTCGACGGTGTGGACTCCTTTATGCTTACAGTCCTCGGCGCTTCAAAAGGCACCAAACCGACAGGAACTGCAAGAGAACCTTGATCTTAGTGTTGATACAGAGCAGCCCGTGTTATATGGAGTATTGGCGCACTATTGGGATGCGAAAACACAGCACCAGCATCATGCAAAGACCAGTCCTAAAGGAAAGACGAGCACCAGCCCGAGAAAAACAGAATCATCGCATACACATAACCAAGATGGACACGGACACTATCAGCAAGGAAGAACGAAAGACAAGGACCACGGAGGCTATAGCAGAACAGCCCAGCTCGGTATCACATCCCATGACATTCACTCAAACCTTGATGAGAAGGAGAAAACGGCTAAGAAGGCGTCTCCTGAGCAACAGGCAGCGGACCCTGCTGCCATTGACAAAAAGCTGGAACAACTACTAAGTCAGCATTCCGAATCGTCCCAAAAACGCTCTGATGCTTCGTCGAAGGGTATGAGCTCAAGCAGCAGTGGAACTGGTGGGGGTAATACCTCGACGCATAAGGCAAATCCGCCGCCAGCGCCGTCCTCATCTCACACTGCGCCGACTTTACCTAATCCGTCTCCTCATAGAACGCGCCTGGAGCCATTGACCACCGCAAGCTCACCGCAAGCGCAAACAGGCTCTTCGCCTACACAGCATCAGGCACAAGTGCTAAGCAGCGGTTACATGGATAGTAGCAGTAGTTTTGAAGATAATTCCCCGCCACATCACTCGAAACGAGGACAGGGTTCTCATCAACAAGATCGGCACGCAACTCCGGAAACTACTGCTAAGAATGAGGAGGGCGCTACCTACAATGATCATGACAGCAACTCAGAAGCGGAGGAGGATCTTGCTTTATCCGTAACAGACTCGCGTTCGCTCGAAAAGAGCGATACCCAAAGCCGAGACCGCGAAAATTCCCCTGTCGTCGATGAAAATACGGACGAGAATGATCGAAGCACAGAGCGACTAGAAGATTCTTTGATTGAGGGTGCTGAAGTCCTTGATAGCTCGGCTGTCGACTTTTCTAATTTTGATCTGGTTGAGGAGGTCGAACATGAACAATAAACTTCGCTTATAAAAGTTCAATGTTTACCCCCTTTCCCTGAGCGTGATCTATGCTACATTTTAATTTTAGCTGTTCCTTCTCCTGGGCAGCGACAGGTTTCTCTAGAAAAACAACGGTCTGTTTCGTCCATGGAAGAACAGAGGCTCCTGGAGCACTTGGGCTAGATTCACGGTTCAGCTTAGCCAGTGGAGCACCACTAGTGATCCCATTTGCACCAAGTTCCGCAGCTTCATACGACTCCAAAACCTCTTCGATTGCCTGTGCGTTAGCATTATTGGTCCCCCCACCTTTTTGATGTTTTCGCATCTTCATGTCCAGGTCTACCCACACGATCACCGCGTTCACTTCCCGATTCGGGTACAACGGAATACATTGAAACGTCTCAAAGTAACTGTTGCCCTCTTTGAATGCTTGCACTCCAAAATTCATCTCAAGAAGACTCACCACCGGAGAACTCATGGTAAATTCATACTGCCACAGAGGATAATTGTAGTGTTTGTGACACCAGTCATTTTGAATGTTGTCAAACCATCTATGGGAAAACCCGCACACCTCTCCAACGAATCCGTGGGTATGGTAGAGGTCTGATAAATCAACTGCGGCAGCCCGCAGAATTGCCCTTCCGGGAAACGTTACACAGTCATACTCTATTGTGCGAGCGATTGCTGAGCTTCTGTACCAATAGTTGAGTGCCATCCAGATTTGCTGATTGCTCATCTGGTAGTAGTATGCTTCTCCTGAGATAGCCACGATTCCTGTTGCAGCCCCCTCGGTCGTTTTGGCATCTTCATCCTCGAACATTTCTGTGGTCTCAACCAAGTTCTCTGCTACTAAAAATCGTTCTAGAAAGTCTTCGTCTTCCAAAGAATAGGAGAGCGCCCGAGCAACTTGAGTCCAGACCATTTGAGACATTTCTTTATCCTCTAGTGTTACTACATCACCAAAACTGAAATTGGAACAGCTTTGAAACGCTGCCATTACAAGAGCACACACACTGCCGTCTGATATGTCGATAGCTGCACGGCATCGTCCGTTCGTCTGCCCAAGGTTTTCAAGGTTCTTTGAAACTGTTGCACACAAAGTGTCGGTGTAGAGTTTTGAATTCAGCATGGCTATCCGCTCGATACTGTTTAGTTCATGAAGCCCACATACACATTGGTTCTCTTCAATTAAATCCATGTCTTCAGAATTTGCCGATATAGTTTCTTGTACTACCATGAACCGAATCCTCACGTCGGTTGCCACACAATGTAAACTAAGCCTCATTCCTTTCTGCAAAGGGTGAACTCGGTCAACTAAAGGATGAACACATTGCACCCAATGATCTTGCCAGCCCCAAAGCTCCTCTTTGCGCTGCTTCTTGGTGCAGTCTGATGAAAATTGAGGCGTGTTCAAAAACATTGGCCGCGTACTGTAAACATGGGGCAAAGGGTCATTTCCGAGTTGCCAGTCGACCCCACCAATCGAACCTATGGATTCACTCAACAACGTCAAGTCCCACCATATTGCGACCACATCTGCATTTCCCGCGCGTTCGACGGGAGTATTAATGACGACCCCTTCATCGGGGAGAACTTCGCCGCTCTTATCCACTACGTATCCTTTCCGCATATCTACACGAAAACATTCAAATTCTCCCGACAGTGGTTCTATGTGGTTTCTGATGGAATCCAAGTGCACAGGCATCAGCAGCGAAACGGGGCAGGAATCTTGGTCAGTTTTTCCCATGGCCTCAACCCAATCCTTTCTAGATATTGGAATATTCACCGTTTTGCCTCCACTCGGCACTGTAAGTGATGTGTCTCTGGTATCAAAGAAGCTTCGACACAGTGGACTACTTAGTATTTGTCCGTATACTATAGCAGATTCTGGTATCAAAACAGGTTCTTCCACCAACAATTCTTGTCGAGCGTGCCGAATCACGGGAAGCACGGCTTCTCCCAGGAGTGCGCTATCCAGAATTTCAGATACCATTATATCACATCGCTGAGGAATATCATACTCTTGCGCATCAGACCCTTTGGGGGCGACCGTAAGATCAGTGCTCTTCTTGGCAAAAACATCAACTGGACCAATCGGTTCCCCGTACACATTTTTCACTTCCTCTCCGGTAGTGGTTGTAAAGTTTTCTTCCACAGTTTTCTTTGCAATATAAGCCAACGATTCAAACATTTCACAGGCGTACACATGTTTTGCCCCAGCACGTGCTGCCATCATGGACAGCAGTCCCGTTCCACATCCAACATCCAATACCACTGGAGCTCGTCCATGGCGTTCTCGAAACTTGGCAATCGCCGCCCGAAGTGCCGCGTCGTATTTGACGTTCCTCTGCTTGTCTTTGAGCATGGACGCCATCTGACTAGTGGATATGGCTTCGTGGAATTTGGATTCCTGACTTGCTGCAGGATTCCACTGGAGTCCCCCGAATTGAGGGTCCAATGAAGCCGATAAGACCACTTGTTCGGGCTCATTCTCACTGCCTTCCACATTGATATTGGGAACAACGACGCTCTCTTCGGCATTGGCCGTCTCGAGAGCATCGTGCGCGTCGAGACCACTCCCGGCTCGATCGCCGGCGAGCGCACCACTATACTGCACAACATATAAAGTACAGTACACCGCCCATTACTGTTGTACAACCAATGGTCAGAAATCATGATCCCCACAGAGATACGTTCGCCTTACCTTATTCGATCCACTGTACATTTTCTGCCTATGGTGGTAGATGAAGGGAACGACAATACCTACTCTTGAATATAAGTGATGTTTATTCACACAATGGCATGGTGGCGGTACAGGGAGTCGCGCACTCTATTGAAGTGATCCCCCACAACGCCCTCAATCGAAACACGCCCTGTTTGGGGATGTCGACGGACGACTATATTCGACTTCTCGAAGACGAGCGAGCCGTGCTTGAATTCACTCGTCATCCTGCGCTCTTCAGGGAGACGCCGTAAGCTTTCGCGGACCTGGGTTAATGGGATTAATTGGTCCCGGAGAAGTAGCGGATGATGAGAGTCTTCGTCCGTCAAACCCGAAGGAACGATTTCATACTGAGTTGATTTATCGGGTGATTGTTTCTCTTGTAATGCTGCGCTGAGATAAGTGACCCTGTGGTTGCCGACTGTGGCGAACCGCAGGGGACGTAAACTTTCTTTACCAAAAGTAGCTTCCATATACATCCCTCCAGTGGACAAGTCTAGTGTCTCTTTTGCATGAGGGACATCTACTGTACGGCACTGAGGAAAGTTTGCACTGGTATTTCGGAGCCATTCTCCGGCTTCTGGCGAAGAATGCACAACGACAAGTCTGCGAGGATCTACTTTCTCAAGGATATTATTGATACTCTTTGCGTCGGCCCTTCCTTCGAAATTAATAGTCTTGACCCTACAATTCACGGTCAGCTCCAACTCCTCCACAATAGATTTCGTGGGCAGTGACTCCTCTGTGTCTGTCATAACCCTATCTTCCTCTGGATTTAGTGCTGTAGACACTGACGACTGCTCCTTTTCGGTGACCAGTGCAGCAGCAACTTGTTCGGCGGTAGAGAAACGACTATGTTGCTGCAATCCTGCGTTGAACTGACTGGGATCAAGAGCATTACCCCATGGTGTTTCCTCAATTCCATCTGTGGGATCATCTGAATTAAACATTGCCCACTTAAACTTCAGTATATCCCTCCAAGAAGTAGTATCCTTTTCAGAGGGCTGCTTGCTATCTCCATTTTGCATAGCTACATCCTCTGTATCCGCTTGTGCGGATGTGTGCTCAGCCATTTCACGAGCGATAGCCTCCTCAGTACGTTTAGCTTCTGTATGTATACAAACGATGATTAATGAGTATTGCTACCGTTTCCCAAAAAAGATTCATTATCATTCTAGGGCGCAAGTGAGAAAATAATCAAGTAAAACATACCTGCTTCACGTTCCTCAGCTTGTTGTTTTAGCTGTTCCTTCCTTCTCCATTCATTGAGCTCATTTTCGGAGAGAGGCACTTTTCTCCATGACGTAACAGACACAGCTGAATTACTCCCCGATGGTAAGCCAATACTCCCGAGAAGCCCACCTGTTAAGTCCGAAAACGCTCGAGCGGCCACGGGGTCTGGTTCTACGTACAGCTCTTCCAAAGTTCTCGCAGTGGTTCCCTCCTCCGATCGTTGGAGTAGGAAAACGGCGTTTTTACTGTTATCGCACCATTCCGTAAATAATGTTCTCGAAAACCCGTAATCGAGGCTCGGTAACGATGTGACTACACATTTTGGAGACTTGATCTGTTTCAGCGCTTGCAGCGAGTTCACCACCTGGACATGTTTCAGATCAAATGGGTTTTCGTTGTCTTTAACAAATTTTCTCACGATTTTTTCATTCATCCATTCCAATTCTGTCTTAACGAATTGTAAAATATTCTTCGCCACATGATTTAGGAAAACAAGCGGATAATTTGGGTTCCAGGATTCGTCCAATCTCAATAGGAGTTCTAAGACTCGACCCGCACAATCTCCAGCAAATAATACATTACCACCAGAACGTAGTGAGTATAGTGCTGCATTACTGATCGATTGTTCTTTGGACACTGTATTAGATTTTTGCATCATCGCTCGTTCCTTATGCAGAGGATCTAACGCCTCGTAGGCATCTGTAATAAGTACTGTGGGATGTTGAAATTCAGTTAGAGACGCCAGGGACGTTTCCGCCACATGCAGTTCTGAGCGATGACTCCAATCCACAGCGTATATAATATGCTCTGCGCCTTTGCTTATCGACCATATAGCTCCCCCTAGAACTCGACCAGAAGGACCTGCTACCAGCTTGATATCTTTCAAGTAGACCTCCTCAAAGTATCGCAATTGATGACACTGTCCGTCATACTCTACTTGTCGGAAAGCATTATCTATTTGATCCTGGAGGGAAAGTCAACAGTAAAGGCATGTGTACATGTTGAAGATCGACGAAAATTTTTTCAGCGGTGCATGTCGGTGCTTACTAAAGTAATTATATCCACATCTCTCATGTCATTCACTGAGAGGAACGCATCATATAAAAACATCTGCAGCAGAATAACCGAGAATTAGCATCATCCACAGCAATTGGATAGTATTCCGAAAGAATTATCTTTTGACATACTTGGCCCATTTTATGGACTGGAATCGTCATCAGTACTGGTGCCCTGCATTTCAGCTGCAAACCACAACTGTTCCATCCAAAGCTATCGTAGCATACCGACCCAATTGACCTAATCTTACCTTCCCAATGAGGTACGGAAGAGCCCCTACATGTGCTAAGTCTGGCTGAGAGATGACAATAGCGTCGATATCACCAGCTACCTGGTGTAATTCTTTCACGATTTGCTCCTCAAAGCGTTCATCCCACCCACAATCCAAGAGGATTGTGGTCTTATCCGTGAACGACCCACTGGCATCCTCTCCTTCGGACTCATATGTTGTGGTTATGGTCAGAAGATAACACAAAATCGACGTGTACGCATCATGAGTGCCGTACAATGGTGTAAAAGAGACATTAACTTGCTGCCTCTGCTGGGATTGAGTCCCTCTACTATACTTCACCACACCCTTTTCCTGGGCTGATTTCCGGTCCGCCATCTTTGTTCTCAACTATATTAACATATACCGTCCAAAATACCCTCAACACATACATGTGCAGTGTGTTTACGTCTCCAACCAGGTCCAACCTCTAGAGTCCCGGCTGGAGAAGACAATCTTTTCGTTTACTTATATGTTCTGGCACCACTGCGACCGTGGCGCGTGGGACGCGTGGGACGCGTTTTTCGCCATCCCAATCCCAGGGTTGGTCCCACAAAATGTAATTGGGACAGACAGTGATGAGAAACTTCTTTTCGCACGATCATGTCTATTTTGGGGGATATACGAGCTTTCTGTAGCTCTCAAACCTACCGGTATTTTCAGCCAGCATCGTCCCGTACTGCTGCGTACACACTGGTATCTGTCACATACAGTAGGTGTGTGTATACCGGAACTCAAGGGAATTCCAATTCGCTCTTTGGAGGGGAGCCAATTGCTGCGCCTCCAGTACTCCACCGCCATCAAGATGGCATAGAAATAACCATAATAGACGTTTTGCAATTGCCATAGACTTGCAACTCCTAGCGACTTCGATTCTCTCAGTCTCTGTACAGTATCTACGGTGATTCACCGACGATCGAAGGAGCATCGACAAAGCCCAGAAAAGCCGAAGTTTCAACGTTGTCTATGTCAATATCTTTAAGCAACTGGTTCACCTCAAGTTCTACGTTCCTCTACCAGTAAAGTTATCCGCGTTTTCTTCACAATTCAGTGACCAGTGTGCCGTCTGGTTGAGATTGCTACAGGGCTGCGGGGAAGTAGAGTAGAAGTTGTACGCCGAATATTAATAGAGGTTACGCCGATAGTGTATATCGCATGTTGGTACTTATTAGACAGTAGCACTAATGTACCTGATATGCTCTCATCTCGTGTCCCAGCCAACTTTTCAAGATCCCACACCCGGGATGGGACACGACCCTCCTTGACAGGAGTCCTTGTCCCACGCGCCTTGGCCCACTGGCTGGAACATGCGCTGTATACAGGTACAGTGAGTGCATGGTTCAGGGTTGTGAGCGCCAGTGACCAGGAGTGTATGTTGAAGGCCAATTTACGTCATTTTGGCTCCATCTTCATTCGAATATCATAGCCAAAGGCGCTATTCGCTTTGGGGTTTACTGACGCGACCTCAAAAGTGGTGTTTGATACCATTTGGATTCGAGTTACATGCACCCTGTTCTGTCAAGCCAATGGGAGGCAGTACGGCGGAAACCAATGGGTATGGCGACGAGACCAGAGGCGTATCGGAGCCGCTGAGTGGCTCACAAACAGGTGGAACCTATGGTTCTGTGGGTGAGAATAAACCGAAAACCACGGAGAAGAGCGCTTTCCAGAAAGATCAACAGAAAAAGCGATGGATGTTAGCAATTTCGGCACACACAGTTATTCTCATCTTAGGCCTCCGCTACACAGCACCCGTGTGGCTGCCTGATATTAAGGACCAACTTTCGCTGACACAGGCTCAAATGAGTATCGTGGGTTTCTGCTTGTACGCTGGATCACTTGTCGTTGGCATTCCTATCAACAGAACACTACAGAGGTTTTTCGGGAAGACGGCCGCATTCTGGATAGCGGCAATGTGCGCACCGCTGGGCTATTTGTATCTCCACTTTGCTCTGGTGAAGGGGATCAAAAACGTGATCCCTCTGTACATCATCAGCGTGGTTGTGGGGTACACCACTGGTGGTTCCTATATCACAATCCTGGAACTTTTGACAGAGAGGCTGGGAAACGCTTACTTGCCCATCCTAAGTGGTTCCACGAACCTCTGTTATAGTCTTGGTGGTGTCACAGGATGTCTCGGTTACATGCACAATCACAATACCGAAAAATTCCTACTTGCGTTATCGGTGCTGCATTTTATTGTTTGGATCCCTATTGGGATCACACAATACCTTCGAGATCGAGTTATTCCCCAAGATCCGAAAGACTCGGAGAAAGCGGATGGTACGAAAGAAATAGAAAAAGACGCCGAGGATCACGAGGATGCGGAGGTTCCCAATGGTTACTCCCAAGAATATGACGATAAAAAGCCTTTAACATCGGAAAGTCAGGACAAGGCAATGGAAGGGACCCAAGCTTCGATAATTCAGTCCTATAAACGCATTGGGAAACTTCCCTCGTATTACTTCGTCATGGTATCGATGTTCTTGATGTATGGTGTCATGACGTCGATTGCAACGAACTTGGGAAGCATGGCCGTTTCGCTTGGAGCATCAGCTGAACAAGTAAGTTTGGGTGCGTTTCTGTACTGCTCTCGGATTCCAGTCTAAGTACACCTGAAACCTGCAGGTTAATCAAACCATCTTGATTATGATGGGTGCGCAAGGCGTCGGTCGCATGGCAGTTTTGGCAGCCAACAGTTTCGTCAAATACCATATATCCGGTCGAACGAGCATGGTGCCTGGCCGGGTACCAAATGCTGGTCTCCTCGTTTGTATCTTCATCGGCACAGTCTTAGTGATAGCATGCAGTTTGGGCGCTGCTCGAGACTGGACTAACGTGCAGCAACTCGCAGGTTTCAGTGTTGTATATGGCTTCGTCTACGGTATGATGTGGGTTCTGAGTCCTCAGATATCTCAGTTCGTGGACACAGACGGTACACTTGTAGCCATTCTCCTCATGACGATCTTCCCATTCGCGGGTGTAGGAGCGCTGGTGTTTCATCTGATTGTCGGAAATCTCTACGACAATTACCATGGGACTAGCAAGGGTGATAACGGCGCGTTGCAATGTGATGGTACGGGCTGCTTCCAAGCAGGCTTTGGCGTATGGACCGCAGGCGCTGGAATCTTGCTGGGACTTTCAGTTCTGTATATCTTTTTCCACTACAAGCGTACACGGGATATCTGGACTGCTCCAACTTAAACTAGTGAAGGTATTTAAGTATATATCAGAGAAGTGCCATATCCTGGTGTTTATTAGTTAGATCGAAATCTTTGGGTTGTGTTTCAATTGGTGCTGAGAGAAAACTTGAGGTGTTCTTTTTAGAATATTACACCACGCGCATAATTTTTCATTCTTAGTGCCTCTTTCCATCAGCACAAGGAAAATGAAGTGTTATTATCGCGATCTACATGATCTTCGAGACGACAGTGTCTCCTACAATAGTCTGGCTCTGGAAGAGGGAGTAAGAATTCCTGCGTATCATGAAGTATGTCCGGTGGATTCCTCGAGGGTTTGCCTTTTCCATTTAACCGACTCAATGGTGATATGAACACTTCATCTTCAGATATGGACGTTCCAAGATGGAGATCCTGACGCTACTATTCGAGATTGGGAGAAGTTGATGAGAGCTGTATACAGCCCCGAGAAGGACTCAATTCCTCTCCAGATGTGGTTTCCAGGACTTGTCGATGCTTCCTCAAATCAAAGTGCGCATGGTGATGGTCATTCCGAGAGTGATAAACCTCCAGATGCTGCCTACTTGAGGAACGAAATCCTAACGCGCTCCGATTTCGATTCCTCCGGCATGTTTTTCATTACTCAGAGGTGCGTGAGACGCGAAAATCATCGTATGCGTCTTTTTGAGCTATGAAGTAATGCCCTCCAACGTGATGTGCAAGCAGGAGTACGCTGGTAGGCTCGGCCATCGCCTTCGCACCGCCGTCCTCCGAGGAATCGGAAGTAAAATGGTTGACAGTTCACCCGGACCATAGAAGACATGGTGTAGGGACAGCATTGGTGTGTGGTACAGTGGGTGCTGAGCGTCTCGATGCACGCTGACCAACGTCAAGGAGTTGGATATGCTTCTATTGCCTTGCAGATGGATTTGTGTTGCAACTACTTGTCAAGGAAATGCAAACGGAATTGGGTAACGATGGAAATTGAAGACGATAATGAGAGCGCTCACAAGTTCTTAGCGTACCATGGTAAGCTGAACGATGCAATATAAGTAGTTGCGGGTTAGATCGGATATTTTATGTATGGCTATGGAACCAAGATGCAGGATTCAAAAAGAAAGAAGGAATGTCCTGAAGCAGAAGACAGATCACTCTCCGCTCTTCGAAAGATTTTGGGCTTCACTCCAAAAGGATAGGATAACAGCATCGTCAAGACCGTTTACGACTTCTTCCGGGTTATTTATTTCAGTGCTGTTTTGTATTCCGGTTACCGAGAGGAAACGTTCAAGAAGCTGCGATGCTCCATACGGGCTGACGGAAGTCGAACGAGCCTGTGTTGGCGAACTGTCCTGCTCGCATTGCCGCTTTTCCCCTACTCTAGGCCTTTTCTCCAGTTCCATTACCGTTTCTAGAGATTTTTCAAACTCCTCGGACTTTTCTTTGGCCCGCTGGATGACCTCTTCAGGAAGCCGGGCTAAACGGGCTACGTTTAATCCATAGCTCTTAGGACAGGCTCCATGTTTCAAACGATATAGAAACGTCACGGAAGAAGCGGTATCCTTTCCGTCCTCCACCATGCAGTCCATGTGCGCCATGTCTACCTTCGGGTCTTGTTCGAATTCTTCACACAGCGTGTGATAGTGAGTGGCAAAGAGAGTTCTTGTCCCCACTTTCTTTGTCAAATTCCTTGTCACGGCGTACGCGATGGCGTTTCCGTCGAATGTGGACGTCCCTCTCCCAAGTTCATCCAAAATAACCAGTGATTGCGAGGAAGCACTATGCAGGATTGTAGACGTTTCTGCTAATTCTACAAAGAAGGTCGACTGGCCTGCCAAAATGCGATCACTTGCTCCCACCCTCGTAAATATGCGGTCAACAGGGGTTAAGCGAATTGCTTCTGCAGGAACGTAACCCCCTATCTGGGCCAAAATGGTTGCCATGCACGTTTGCCGTAGCAAGGTACTCTTTCCGCCCATGTTCGGACCTGTCAGTAGAACACAAGGGGCTTCCTTAGCATTTACACCTCGCCCACCAGCAGAGGGGGCAGTTTTTGAGGCGTCCAGTGGTCTCTCCTTCCCTAGAACGACATCGTTCGGAACGTAGCTGCTAAACCCAAGGGTGCTACCTGAGCCATCTTGCAGGCCCACTGTAATACAAGGGTGGCGTCCAGCCTTGATGTCGGAAAATGCCTCTGTCGATGTGGGCCAAAGCTCGGCCAGTTTGCTCTGTTCTTTGGCATCCTCGTGACAAACGAATTGCGGACGGCACATCATTCCAGCACCATCTCCGTGCTGGCTCCAATATGCTAAAGCTAACAAAGCATCCAATATCCCTACACACGTAGTAGCAGCACTCCAGGCCCCACGATGTGCGTCAAATCGCTCGAACAGTGCACGTGTAGAATCGCGGAGTGCATCTTCGCGTCGCTTTTCCGCGGCTTCCAGTTCTTCCAAATACTCTTTTATCTCCGGAGTCCAGAAACGCCGTACCGGATCCTTTCCCTTCCGTTGGCTCTTAACTTCGTAACTGTTAGGTACCTTGGATGCCATGTTTTCTGGGATCTCCAGAAGAAACCGGTCCTTCATCATATCTATATATTTAATCTTCCATCCGATTAACTTTTCCTGACTCTTTCTAAAGTCTTCCAATTTCTCTTTAATATCCCGAATTTCATCACAGGCTGCATCGTAGGCATTATCTACACCACGCCGAGGCACAACGTATCCATATTTCTCTGCCTCCTTCGGATCGAAGGCATTGTCGAAGAATTGCAAAATATCCGACAGATCAGGCAACGCTCGGTACACCAACTCATTCAATAAACGGGAAACAACACCCGGGTGCACTGATGTGTTATCCACAAACAAATTCCTAATTTTCTGTATAGTATGAAAACCTCGGAGAGCTGTTGTGAGATCCCTCATTCTCCTCTTGGAATATGTTTCGGCTTCATACATCATGGCTCTAGCCTGGGGATGTTCAGTTGCCAAGTGCTTACTAGAGTTTCGGTGTATCCTAGCCAATATTCTCTCTAGATCCGGCATACCAGACAGCATAGAGCGGACCTTGTCTGCTTTGCCTTGTATATCTTCAACAGAGCTTGCATCGACGCTGTCTTCCTCAGCAAGCAATAGTCCTGCTTTGCACAGAGCTTTTTGCGATTCAACTTGGCCAGACGCAGGGAAGTTTCCCATCAGGTTCTCAACCGCACAGAGGCGTTTTTCAATATCTTGCACTCGGTAGAGCGGTTTTGTCACCCATTCCCGGAGAATGCGGCGCCCGAAAGCACTAAACGCACCATCTAGAATTGAGAATAGCGTTCCTTTCGTACCTCCGTCGTAGGAATTTTCCAAGATTTCTAGGTTCAGCAGCGTGTTTGCGTCCATGGACATCTTGTCGCATTGCTCCGTTTCCCGTCGAAGCTGCGTCGCAGCAGCAGATACCTGTAAAAAGAATTCCGTCGCTAGACTGCTCCGCTCTTGTAGGATACCTCTAAGAGAACTACTTACAACGTCGACGACACCCTCTTCCAGCTCAACGGCCTCTTCCGCTTGCTCTTCCCCGTTGGTCTCTTTAGCCGGCTCAGAGAGCACGGGCTCCCACTGCACCCCTCTATTGTGTGAGTATGAAGCAAATCGCTTTGCGGTCAACAGTTCTCGTTCAATCAAGCATCTTTGCAGATGATAGAGCACACTACCGAAGGAGTATAGAGCTAATACACCTAAACAGCGTTCCGTTTCCTCTTCATTACTCCCCGGGAGGTGAGATTCCCAGCTATGCCGCTGCGCATTCTGTACTGCAGCTCTCAAGGACCAGGGTAGCTTATCCAAGTTATCTGAGCCGAAGTCATCTTCCTGGGAGACCTCCTGTTCTGCTGTACCGAAATAATTTCGATGAATACAACTAGCAATAGCGGCCTTCGGCGAGTATGTTTCACCTGTATACTTCTTCGGAAGATTTACCCCAGATTGTTTTGAATTGCTCGGCTTAATAGCATTAGGGGGGATCTCTTCATTGTTCAGTTCCGTACGTACGCTACCAGCTGCATCATAGCGTAGAAAACGTTGAGTTATCTCAGTGAGGCCGTTCCGCCGGTAGACGAGTTCGGCTGGAGGCATCCTCGCCATCATCGTCCGTAGCTTCGTTCTTTGGCGATCATCTACGAATTCCGTAAGAACAATCCTGTCTGTTGCCGTGTCCACACAGCAAGCCCCAATGTGCGTGCGGTCGTCGTCCTCCTCACTCAGGGTTGTCCCCTCCCGGTTGTCTCTTAGAGGGGTCTCTGTTAGCGAAAGCAACCATTGTTCCATGGTATCTGTGCAACCGATATTGGATACAGATACACTCGCGTCTTCCGGAGCTTGAACAACATCCATGTCTCCATGTAAACGGGTCCCTCGGCTCTTAATCCCGCACAACTCCCGTCGCACAACCTGAGGCTTTGGACCCTCTGAACGCATAGCATGCCAAACCTTAGCTTGATATGAAGCATAGACCCGAACTGTACGTGTCCAACTTACTGGTAACTTTTTTCCGTTCAGCTAACTCTTGGGGAGTTTCTGTTTGCTCTACCCGAGAAATTCGAAACCCTCGATCCACTAACTGCTCCGAGAATCGTCCGTATGCGCTTTCAGGGAACCCGGCATGAGCTTGAAAACCCTGTAACAAAAGCTCTTTAGATAACACTTCATAACTGTGGTAAGATTATTGAATTCCTAGAACGAACCTTCATGTAAATACAATCAAGTTCCCGGACGAGGACATCCGCATCCATGTGAAAAAGTTCGTAGAACTTGCCTTGCTGCGAGCGAGGGAAATAAGTTATTGGTACGTGCCATCAGGAAGCACAGCTTGTACATACTTTGAAACAGAGTAGAGTATCCATGTTATGGCTCTTAAATTCCCACCATTGTTTTCCAGCGGGAGTACAGTATTTTTTGTTTTCCAAAAACTCCTTGGGAACAAACAACGTCCGTGGGTTGAAATCCGGATGATCCTGGGGTCGCCCTTCGCTGCAAAACAAACCATATCAGATAAGGTTGCCGAGAGGTGCGCAAGAGTGAAACGAACTATACTCACGCGTCTTTGCGCTCCTCGTACAGCCACGGTAGAGTATCATGAAGATGCTCACCAGCTGGGAACATCCCACTCCGTTTGGCAGTTTCATCCGTTATCTTCGTTCCACCGTAGCCATACTTCTTGCGGGCCATGTCAGACTTTAAGTCTGGACTATAACCCTGTTTCGTCCTACCATAACCCCAGCTGTGCCCAAGGCGATTCCGTTGAGCAATATTGGAGGCCACTTCAGCCATTGATTGACCGGTAGCGCTCCCTGATCCAGCTTCAGCCTCAATCTTTTCCATAAAGGAATTATGTGTTTGCGGTGCCCCACTAGAGGCAGCCGATTTCGTTGCACCAGTTTGTTTCTTAGTCTGGGGCGCTTTTTTCTTGGAAGGCTTTTTGGCCGGTGGTTCATCATCATCGTCTTCCGTGTCTGGCTCAGACTGAGCCTCTCCGTCGCTCTCTTTTTCTGCCACAACAAAACTGCCTAGGCTTTCATCACTGGAGCTCTCATCACCCCCGCTGAATTCACTGGATTCGTCATCATCCTCTGCCTCCGAGTCATCGCCATCGCTAAGATCAGCTTTAACGCGCTTCTGTTTTTTCTGGGCCTTCTTCTTGCTATCCTTTTTCGGACCGCTCTTCTTCTGCTGCTGCTTGCCCTGCTTTGCTTGCTCTGCGCGTTTACGGAGCTTTTTGCGGCCTGTTTTCGTCTGTGTAGCCACATCTTCATCACTGTCGCTGTCATCGTTGACAGCTGCGGGGGATTTGGCCGGGGTGAAAGACTCCTTTTCCTCTTGCTGCTTTTGTCCAGACTGTTTCCCCACTGGAGTTGTGCTCTTGTGAGGCTGCTGTTGTTGTCCATGTGTCTTGTCGGTACCATTATCGTTCGTAGGCTCTCGAGATCCAGGAGAGCTCGAGGATGATTTGGGCTGGGTTTTGGTCTCTCCTGCTTTCATTGTCGTCGTTTTGTTTCGGTTGACCGCTGATTTCGTCGTCATGGGGTTGTCATCATCCTCTACCACCTTCTTCTCGGGAGCTTGCTTTCCCTTTGTATGGGAGCTGGTGGAGGAAGAAGAGGGAGATTGTTGCTTGGAAGCGCTTCCATCTTTCTTCCCAAAGAACGAGAACAAATTGGCCTGCATCTTTCGTCGACAAATTAGCACTGGTTTATTTCTCCGTATAACTTGCTCTGACGGTAGATCGGGGCAAAACATGGGCGATAGCACGTCTAACAAAGCTATTTTTTGAAAGTGTGGCAATTTGAAATACCAGACGGCATTTGAATTTCAGGACACACAAATTCAAATTCAAAGAGTAAAACTTTCCCAGGAATGAGGAACCCAGGACCGTTGGTACTGAAAAACAATCAGAGTAAAATACGAAAAGCACGAAAAAAAAGTAAACATACGGTAGCTTTGATTTGCTCGCATCAGCATACTACAAGAGCTGGTGGTGTACTGAATCTGTACGGCCGGTACAAGTAGTTGTTTGAACTCGTGGACTCCAGGTAACTTGGCAACAGGACAAGAAACTAAAGGGATACCAGTATCTCTTCTACATTGGCGTTCATGGCGCGCAAGTTCTTTTTTTTAATTATAGTCGCTTGGTCGGAAATTCACGCCTCCACCACAGTGGTACCTCGTCTACTGGCTTGTCCTGCATACTCGGGTAAGTAGTGCAGAACCTACAAGTTGTCTACAACATGCTAGGGTACATGTACAAACACTTGAAGGAATTGTAGTTTCAATTGTTATCGAATTTGTCGAAAGGCCAGTCAACGTACTCAGAAGGTAGAACTGGGCACGAAAGACGGCAAGGAGGTTTGGCTCATGTTTGCGCTTCCGAAAAGCATACTTTGAATGATCTACGAGTATCCTCTTCCAAGGTTTCCTGTCAGAATAGTTAAACTGTTGCGGTTTCAAGTGTAAGTCGGGTCGTCCCCATCCATAACAACGCTATAACACGTATCACTTTCAAACTCCCATAGGAATGTTAATTGCTTATCATAGAATCCTTCTATGACACTCTCTGTCAACAGACGCTGCAACACTTCGTATACATCTTGTCTGAACATGATTCGCCGCATTTTTTGAAATGATTCTTAGCAAAGGTAGCACAGGTGAGTAAATATCATGGAAGATTAAACCTTTGAAGAAGCGGGATGAATGCCTCCAATTTTTCCTCTCCCGAACTGAGTTTGATCCTCATGGGCCTCATCATAAACCAGGAAACAAGCTACCATGAGTTCCTCTCGCAGGCTTCCAAGGGTTAGGGTGGCTAACTTATGTTTTATGACACCACCACTACTAAGCCGATTAACGCAGTTCACTGCATTTTCTCATGCGTCATCCCTTCATCTTGGTGCTACATTCTGCTATGAACTTCGTATGAAGTAATCCTTCTGTGCTTGAAGCGCATGGGGGACCAAGTGCTAGAGACGTAGAAAGATCTCGCACGGGATGAAGATTCCATTATTAATTCTGTTAGCCCATTGACCATACAGTAGATAATACATTGCACGTCTATCATAACGGAATACACATCAGTTCTTGGATTCAGGGCAGGAAAAGTTCACGTGCATCATTTAGTCATGAGAGGCCGAGGGTTCCTCAATGCGAATGTTGGTGGCTTACACTCCTCAACTAGTCTCGCTCCTGGGATTTTTCGGCAGCTTTTCGCTCCAGTAGACTAATTTCTTTGTGTAACCTCTCCTCATACTGTTCCTTGCGATGTCGCGCTTCCTGATTGATTTTTATGGAATCTTCCTCTGGTGTTTCGAGAGATTTATAATATGGGTCCTGCAGACAGAGACACTGAAATAGTGAATATTTTTTCTTATCCGGCTGTTGCATGCTTACTCGGGTTTCGTAATTTGCTTGTGAAATTTTCATCGTCTGTTGCATAATGACGTACCCCACCGCGATGGGTGTACTAAAGTAGATCGTTCCCATCACTAACTTTCCCTGCGCACACGAGGCCAGAAAAAAATACAAAATACAAAATAAATGCAATTCCCTCTTCGATTCGACACTCAGTTCATCCTAAATAGACGTACTTTGGGTCCAAGAGGCACCCGAAAGTTGTGAATGCGATGTTTCAGCTCCTTATGTTTTCGTCCTAGTTCACGCAAGAACTCCATCATTCCACCAACATACAAGCTATACCGGTAGGTCAGCAGCGACAGTTGTTTCTTTGTGCTTTCTACGTCGAGTAAAGATCAATGACGCCATCACTGCGTATTTCATTGATGTAGTTCTGCCAGCAAGAGTTTGTGAAGCGACTTTGAACGGGATCCCAGGGCGAGATAGTCTGATAGGGGTTGATTTCGGTCGTATTTGAGGTGTCCGTCGCAATTCAAGCACAATGTCCACCAAAAGCAGCGGTGGTATGCGAGGAGGATACAAGGGTAACCTTGTACAGGGTCTACGACATGGGCAGGGATCCTACGAGTACCCTGGACAACTTAACGCTCACTACACGGGGGCTTGGGAACGCGGCCACAAGCATGGTAAAGGCACTATCACGCTTCCAGGAGCGGTTTACGAAGGCGATTTCACTGGTGGACAAATGACGGGCTCTGGTATCAAGACATGGTTCCGGGAACCTTCCTGTCAAACACCGGAAGAGCACTACGAAGGCGAGTTCTGGCAAGGTGAACGCCATGGTTACGGTATAATGACGTACAAGGATGGCTCAGTATTTCGGGGCAACTGGGAACTAAATTCTCGTGAAGGAGAAGGCTCCCTAGTGTTCGCGGATGGATCCGTGTTCCAAGGGATGTTTTCCAATAATCAGCCTAGTGGTGCCGGTCAACTTACTGATGCCAACAAACAGTGGACACTGAAAGGTATGCTAGACGTACTTGGGAACAAATTGGATGGAACTTTTTTCTATAATCCTGTATTTCTTTCATGGTGCAGCGGGTTTCGTACACGGAGACATCAATCCTGAAGAAAAGGGTACAATCGAGTACACGGACGGTGCTGTGTACGAGGGGTTGCTGAAGGACTTTAAGCAGCATGGTTATGGTATTCTCCGAGCTTCAGACGCGAGCCCTCTAGAGTACGAAGGCGAATGGGCAAATGGAAGCCCTGTCAATATTCCTACCCAGATGAACGTGCAACACGAGCCTTACGTCCCGGCAAGAGATACTGCAGAGATAGAAGAACTCCAGGCTCAAGAGACTGCCCGGAGTAGTCAATCGAAACAAAAGGGTGGAAAGTCCAAAGGCAAAAAGAAAGAGGACGAGCCCGAAAAATTAAATTCATTGTTAAATGTGGAAGCAAAGTTTGACTCTGTTTCCCAGCTTGTTGAAAATGTCGACTGGGCCCATTTAGATGTCCAGAGTCTTCCCTCGCTACAACCCCCTCTGAAACTGTATGCTGGAAGCTGGCTGCCGCGGCTGGAAGTTTATGTGGTTTCTTCATCAGTAGAAGGCCTTGAACACGAGGAAGAATGCACTGAGAATGAGACTGTACAAAAGTTCATCAATTCGTATGTTGAAGAGGAGATGGCTTCATTCAAATCGAAAAAAGGTGCAAATGAGAAGCGCGAAGAACTGCTAGAAGAATTTACTAATCGAATACAAGCTATTGCAGCCTTTCACCCCTCTAGACTTGAAAAATGGGGTGGCAGTGGGCATCTACAACCCCTGTTAAGTGAAGGCGGGCGGTCATTTTCAGTAACACTACACAAGACGAGTGACGGACAAGAAGAAGGAGGTAAACAAGGCACGGGAGTGACCTCTATGTATGTGCGCAAGGATCGCTTGCAAGTTCCTTCTCAAATGAATCAAGGAGAAACGGGGATTCATCAAACTCCATGGAACAATGGTGAGAACGCGGACGAAGACGCAAGTAACACTGTTGCTTCAGCCGAAGACCAGTTACACCGTGAGTGTATCAAGCAAATATCAAACGTTGTTCTAGCATCTACTCAGCAGCCAGCAGTTGATGATTCCGAACTAACCAAGGAAACATGTATTTCCTTGCCTCCAACAGTGCGTGGCCGAACGTCATTGCCATCCTACACAGCCAAAATACCGGCGGAAGCAAGTGGCCAATATGTCCTACAAATTGACGATACTACACCACAGTGTAAGTATGGGAAAGCGCTTCCAGCAGCTCACATTGCACTCCACGTAGTCCCTACATCCCCACCAGGGTCGTAGGCATCAGCACTATCGAGTGCGGTTGGGAACTGACCTCTGCCAGCTAATCATTGTATCAAGCATGGGATTGCTCCAACTATTCCGTCGACGCTTCCCTCGGCGATACTGCGGTAACGCTAGCTTACTAAAATCTACAGAAGCTACGCTGTGTCGCCTTGGCCTCGGGTTTCGCTTCGGAAAACCATTCACTGAGGTCGCCCAGCGAGGAGAAAGGTGTGGTGGAATGTCCCCCTGGCTTACGGCTAACCAGTCACCAACATGCTTGTTCTGTATCCCTTTAGGAGTAACGGTATCCTTCCCACTGGTTTCTATGGACGCAATAGACCGGACACTTGTAGGAGTATCAGATTTTGTATTTATAGCCGGCCAGAACTGCGCGGTAGAAACTGAGACTTCGCGTTTCTTCTTCAACTGGAATAGATGCGGTCTTCTGCTTATTATCTGAAGCAGTCGTTCGTCGAAATTTGCCATTTTGGATTGAATGACCTGTCTATTCTGCTCAGATACGCAATGCCGGAGTCGGTGGAAGTTGCGTTTCCACCATTCCCAAGTCTTCATATAGAACTTGCGCGAAGCTTTCCCTCTTCTCCGGAGAATCAAGGAAAGGTTGTCAGATCCGGGACTGGTATATTCGCATTGATTCCATTCGTTGCGGATATTATTCAGCCTTGCAGTGTTTCTTGATTGAATGAGCGAAGAGACCGCTTCGGCGGAGGGCGCAACGTGAAATCGGCCGTGTTTGACTAAGCCTGCCTCCTTGAGTCTTCTTGCAGCACTCGGAAAATGGCTCATTGCATCGGTGACCATTTCACTTAACTGTTCGAGGCTATAGCTATCGATTGGATACTTCTTCAGAGCTGCTAGTCGGATTAGAGCATCGTGAGCAGCAAAATTACGTTCATGTAGGCTTTTAATATGATACTCTAGCTGCTTTCTTCGTGTTGTTTCGTAGAGGTCATCAGCTTCCTCGGATGTTTGCCATCGCTCCACTATTTTTCTCCGTCTTTCCATTCGCGCTTTACTAAAGTAATGGTGGCGTGTGTCACGAACATGGTTTTTCAACCCCATGATATACTCCCTTGCAGCTTGAACAGGTCGTCCTGCTTGTATGGCGCGATTTACGGTAAGTACCTTGCATTTATCTAAGTGTGAAGAATGAACACTCCGGTAGTAGTAGTTTAGTTCATCAAATAAGCGCCGCAATTTGGGATAGTCAGCCGCATATGTATCAACCGTATGTATAGTTGCGGGGCTGGTATACACTCCCAATTCTCTAAGATATGATTGTAATAATTCATCAATACCCCGTCGTCTAAGATCCTTCTCCGCTTTCAATGATTCTAACTTCTCTTTCAAACACTGTTTATGCTTGCGCAAACTCGACAAATACTGCAGTTGTCTGTCATCAGACTTGGTGGAGCTCTGTTGCAATTGCTGCACTGGATTCGGCAAACGCGAAAGCGTGTTGAGAAATATCACCAGGGGCAGCAGTTTGTTGGCTTCTGAGTGTGATGAGTCGTTACATGCTGTGAGGTTTCTGCACGCCCGGGCGGTCTTTGGTAGGTTGAAACTGTTCATGTATGACACCAATGACACCAAATTAGCCGGAGCTTGTACCCAGTCATCAGTTGTCAGCATTGAAAGTTCGAATGGGATACACACACGCTCGTTCCGAAGAATGCGCAGAATAGTTTGCAGTATCCGGCTCATTGCTAAGCACTCCACATACCATTCGGGTATGGGGTGACTACTGTCTGCACGCCCGACTATCATATCGCTCATTGGCTCCAAAGAACCTTTCCTAGTAGTAGGGTACCCGCTGTGAAGAGGTTTGTTACTAGCCTGAGAACTGACATGCTGATTCATGCTTGGTTTGGTTCTTTTTCGCGTGGACATTAGGGAACTTGTTACAGCAGCAGGAATTGCCTTGGTTGCGGTCTCAGGCCCCTCTTCTTTGTTTAAGACGCCATCAGTAGCATTCTTATGTCTCGCAAACTCCTGTAGATCGGAAATGCGTTGTTCTATTTCATCCCGAAAGGTAAGTCCGTTATCAGTGCTTCTACTGGGAAGCTTGCTGTGACGTTCATTTTCTCTCTTCCAACCCTCGTCGTCATTGCGACGTTGCCAAGTCTGCTGAGAAACGGTCTGTTCTTGAGAAGGGGGATCACCAATCGCTTCGTTCACGCCAGTTGCGGTTCGACGGTGACTATCAATGGTTGTCTTTCGCATACTCGAATCGGTGACCAAAGGCCCCTGCGAGACAGAAGGTAAAGCATGTGAACTGGTTGCACGCTTCACCGGAGCAGACTCCGATACGTCCCGGCTGGAAGCAACATCTGCTGAGTACACGCCTGTAACCCTGCCATTGGTAGGTGGGCTGGTAATGGCGTTCACCATCGAAGAATAGCTGTCAACAGAGATTGGCGTAGATCTGCTGGTACAGCTGTGATCAAACGAATGAGTATCTGCAGGTACAGATTGAGCGGACAATTGATCGGCTGTATCTGTCGGCAAGGTTGGTTGATCAACGTTGCTACTTCGAGATTTGTCCGTCGCTTTGCTCCTGGCTTTCACCGAGGACTCTCCGCTGATCGAAGGTAAGCTTTCTGATAGACCGTTTTCCTGACGAGATTGCATGACGGAGGAACCGCTACTCGAAGCTCGGGCGTCTGAAGTTGCCGCACCGTGTTGGATATCCTCAGGATACCCAGTAACGTATTTCGAGTCACCTATTGCACTTGCTTGGGAGGAAACGTCCGTCCGCTGAACACCTGAAACACTCCCAGTATGTACACTAGCACTTGAGCTATTCGCGTGCGATTGAATGTTGCGAGTACTGAGGGGAGGTTTAGAAAGAACTACAAGTTCTTCCCTGGAGAAAGCATCTGCGGGAATAGGATCGTTACTACCCCTATCGCTGGAAACCGATTCGCTTAGCTTGAGTAAACTCTGCCCAGGTTTTGCCTTAGGTGGTTGTGGGCTAACTGGAGCAGTTTCCAGCATATTCTTTCCCTGTGGTATTGAAAACGTATCTGTAGAAGAAGTAGTACCCTCCATATTCCTCTGGCCTTCCGAGTTTGGTCCTTTGCTCTCTGCAGACGTCGAGACTCGCACAGTTCCGGACTCGTGTTCTGGTGTTTGCGTTTCATCTTGACGTGGGCTCTCATCGGCTGGTTTCGAAGTCGGTAAACTACTGTCCGCCAATCTCGCTGAACTATCTATATCCATACTCTCCGAAGCTGAGACTGCCTCTTTAGTCGAAGAAGTGGTTCCGCCCTCACTGCCCTGCGCATGTTGAGCGTCCGACTGCGGTCGTCCAAGAGGAGCAGCATCTACTGTCAAGGGAGCGAGGTCGTCAGAGGCTCGACTAGGGTCGTCTACTTTCGTATTCTTCACCGGCACCTTTGGTTTCGGAGGCAGCTCGTGTGACCTACCCTTAATGCTCCTTTTCCGGGACTCCTTTTTCCCAGATGACTGCATGCTAGGAGAAGCCTGCGAACCGGCTGTAGATTTTTTACGAGAAAGCATTCCTAGCTTCGGTTTCCGAGGGCCGGTCGCATCATCTTGGGGATCAGCTTGGGCGGAACTCGAATCGCCAGAGTCATCTTCGTAATGCTGCGCTTGAACAATTTGCGTCGACGAAGAAGTCGACGAAGCAGGGGCACCTGAACTATCGCTTACAGTGGGTACGGTGGACATGGAGCGGGCATTCTGCGTAGTCACAGCTGAGTTCGTTTTCCCGACTGGATTTACTGCTGCATGTGTGGTCTCCGTTTCATCCTGCTGTGCTTCCGAGTTACGCTTAGTTGAGTCAACAAATTCCGAAACGTGGACCGAGAAACTCGCCTCAGATTGAACGTCACTGCGCTCCTCCTCGTGAAGGGAAGCTGCGGCTACTGAAGTAGGGAGCGTAGCGGGAGCATCGCTGCGGGAGGCGAAAGTGCTCGATGAGGATGCTGGCTGATGATCCCCTTGACTCTCCCCACTCGAAGAGGGCGCACGTACTGTTGTACCATTTTGAGTTTGCTGAGTAGGAGAAATGCTCGTAGAGGCAACTACTGCAGATGAAGTCTGTGTATCCAGTCCAGAGAGCGAGGAAGAACTGCCCACCACAGCTGGAGTCACTGAAGAGTCCAGATCAGCTTCTTTATTCCCATGAAAAGCTAGTGAGCTGGACGGCGTTGTCCTGACTTGATCTGCTTTAGCAACAGAAGACGACGGTGACCTAGCGGATGTAAAATTTGGACCACCGGCGTTACTCTGAGTTTCTTCCGAAAGAGAAGAAGTGTTCGACGAGGTAACTACTGTCGCAGCATTTTGAGTATCAGTTTGGCTTTCCCTATCAGGCAGAGACGAACCGGTAGAACTGGCGGCTTTGGACGGGTTGGTTTGGCTTTCAGTCTGTGTGTCAGCTTGACTGCTCCGCATAGGCGCAGATGGGCGGGTAGAACTTGCTGTATTGGATGCGGCAGGTGAACCACTGTGACTTTCCGCAGCAGGTACAGCTTGAGTGTCAGTGTGACTTTTCCTATCAGGCGCAGCGGGCCCAGGGGAACTGGCAGCATTGGATGCAGGAGACGAGCCTGTCTTCGGAAAAGAAGATACATTTGACGACGATGTGGCTTCCGCATGCGCTACGTCAGCATCAGAAGAAGTATTTATAGAGACAGCGGTCGCATTTAAGGCTTTAGCTGTGGATGCGTCGTTACGTCCGGTGGAAGAGCTTACCGCCTTTGCGTCCCCCTTACTATCCATACTCTCCGTGGCCTCAGTCCTTTGACCAATGGAGGTCTCTGGACGCTTGGGTGGTGGAGCCGGAGGAGACCGTTTCGATTGAGGCTTTTCCTTTGTAAACGCATCCGTGTCTGTATCCGCTGGTATACTGACCATCTTGGCACGTTGTGGCTGGCCGGCTCCGCTCGTTCTCCTCCCCGGAGGTGGTTTATTCGGTGGTGGTGGCTTCGGGGTGGCATCCTGTTGGTTCCGCCGAGCTGGCGCCGGCGGCGGCGGTGGCTTCTTGATAGTTTGCTTTTGGTTTCCCCGATATTGAGGAGGTGGTGGCGGTGGTGCGTGTGAAGACATTGGTTGCTATATCTTCTGAACTCTGTTTACAACGCCACCATCGGGGGGTTAGTTAAGCCAGTGCAGCTAATTTGTATCCAAGACAACCCTTGGTCCCTTGTACCCCCAATTACACGCTCTATTCTCCCCGTAGTCCGTAACAACAATCAATCGTGTACAATGAGGGTATGTGCGTGTCGGCTAAACTGGAAGGACGCTGGGACAAAAACTTGGCTTCCTCTACGATGGTGCCTTCCAGGAACCGTGTTGCCTCTATTTGTGCACCTGCACGTACACGAGCGTGCTCTAGGGCAGTTAAAAGAAAATGCGAAAAAAATTGGAATATGATCACTGATAAACCACATTAAGAAGGGAATAATGGTTCCGTGGCGAGCTCGTTGCGACGACGGTACGTTGCGACCGGACGCCAGACGCTGACGCGTAGGAATGCTACACACACCAGCTGTGAGCTCACTCACGGTGCAAACATAGGAATGCTTTAGTAAAACAGATGATTAATAATATACGAAATTGGAATCACATGAGGTAAAAAGTGCATATTTGTGTCTAGGTTTCACAGATTTGTTTGCAACGTAACTCTTACAACGCAAAGAACTGGATTCAGCTTGGTAGCGCCTAGATTACCAACCTATACGCACTAAGTATCAAATTCATATAATTTCCAGTTTCCGCGATGGAGAATATCCCCCCTTATCTTTAAACCTCTCGTACAACTTTGTCAACGCCTCCATGTATCGTTCATGGTACTTGTTCACCAGCGACTCATCCAACAGCCCACCCTTCTCATTCAAAGCGGCTTTCTCCACGTCAATAGGGCGTCCAACAGCAACTACCAATGGTCGCTGCAATTAAAAGAAAGAATCTTTCCAAAACAATACATGACCCACACTCTACCCGCGTTCCTGCATACCTGATACGGGAACATCGAAAACCAAGGCCCATGGTAAATTGGAAGGCAAATATAAAAGTTCTTGGCAAGCCACATCCGGAAGCTCTGCGCAAAATAAGAAAACCAAGGGCATAGTGGGATTTAGTTCGCTGCATGATATCAAGGAGTTATTCTCCTTACAGATAGAATCCCATATGTCTGAAATAAGTCAGTATTCCCGAAAGTGTACGTCGGTACCAGCTTGGCACCATACTTTAGCGCCAACCTGCAAACAGTGAGTGACTCATTACTACTCTCGGTTAACAAAAGTCTAATGGAGACTCATCTTGCCTCGTACTTTACGAAGCCCTTCCGTTTTCGAAGCACGATTCGATCAGTACCAGGAGCTGATTGCAAGGATTCTTCCTCCCCTCCTATGACTGCGACAACATCGCATTGCAGACGGTTTAGTTGCTCCCTCAGCACTGTGCTAGATGGACGATTTTATATGCACTTACCAATCGAGAGAGAATAGCCTTCTTGTAGTATTCGTTCGCATACATGCCGGCTACAGTCTCGATAGCCCATCCATAAAAACAATTCCCGCACGAATGGTATCAGAAACATTACAGAAGCAACCTGCGGATACGAATACGAATATGATTTTCATACTGAATCATATTCCACGTATACAAGGAACACTCACCACGTCAACAATTTTTCCTCGTAGTTGAGGGAATCCTCGATAGAAAGGACTGTGCGGGTTGCGGAAGATCAGACCGCCTGTGGCATGTATTCCATGCGGATGAACTCCAAAGATATAGGTCTCTTCGGGATCAAACAAATTCTCCTTGCTTTCTTTCCATGTCGTATTATCAGTTCTGTCTTGCTGTTCGTCATCCACCTCCACATGAATTGGAAAGAAACTGCAAAGCGGATCCAGGAAGTCCCCAAGCTCCTGCAGTCCCTTCTCCGAATAGGAAGGCGGTCTCTTGGGTGCTGAAGAATTCAGATACACCCAAATATAGTACGAAATGAGTCCAATCACTCCCGTGAACGCTCCTATTCGTGGAAAATACATCCATGAAAGAAGAGCATAGAGCCCCAGTACCAGGATACAAACCGCAAAGAAGTATCCATACACGAACACCGCGACACTTTTCCGAATAAGCGCTCTGATATTCAGGGTATCATTGGTCCGAGCTGGCAGTCTCAGCACCATCGTATGTCGATCCTGCCTGGTCAAAGGCACCAGGAACCTCGAATAACAGCGAGCGAGGACCACTTCCAGCCAGCACCCGGCGGCTGGAATCCAGGTTTTACCTGAGTTGGTAGTATACTATACAGTCGTCCCGGTGGATTGTTACGACGCAGGACCACAGACGAAAGGAGATCGAGTACGATGGTGATGGTGGGGCGATTCTGCCGTCCTCCCGACACAGGTACCAACAGTGATAGGACAAGCCTGGTGGTAGTGTGCATAGTATGTTGTCTTGTCCTCTGTGGTGGTGAAGGGGTGTGGGGAGCTCGATACCCCGATCAGGCTGGGAAGTCGGACTGGATAAGGCATAATATAGGGCGCATTGAGCAAGTATGGCATGGGAGGAAGACTCTCATTGCAACGACGAATGAAAATGCTCTCGTGGGACTGAACATCAAAGATGGCAACCTTGTATGGAGACATATTCTGGAAGGTAAGACAGACTCCAAGGCGAAAGTTGGCCTATTTATTACTCCCTCTATGGCTCCTTTATGCATTGCAGGGGAGACGTTATTAGATGCTGATCATAATGCCTATCAGCTACTGTCCATATCGTATGATGAACAGGCGCGCATGTGCCATGCAAGACTCTGGAATTCCATGGATGGAACCCTGCTGTGGGACCAAACCATCACTGTCCCACAGTATAACACAGAGGACACCCAACCTACGAATGCGAGCAGTATTGACGGCTCTGTACGCATCGTCAGCGTCAATAAACTGTACGCCCTCCATTGTGGAGGGGTCGTCGCTATGGTGGACGACAAGGGAGCTGACAAGTGGGTTCATGACTTTGGAGAGGAGAGCAGCAACAAACAACTTACAGTCAAGAATATCGAGGTGTCTCGACCGGATAAAGGGTCGAATCGGAAACTGAATATCGACATCCTGTCGTACACTCCCGCTTCCAGCAGTGGCATCTGCTACGACGTACATTCTTTGGACGCTACTTCTTCCAAAGAAGCTCACAAACCCTATCATTCAGCTCTGTGCTGCGATACTAACAGCAAGGTAGCATATCTGAGAAACCAGTTTGTGTGTCTCGAGGAAAAAAACTTGAACAGCTTTGATTCAGAACAGCGAGCTCCGGCGTCGACGCAATTGAGCGATCTGGAGATCCCTTCCACGGTTGCTTTCGCCCAATACCAAGAACTGAACTCATTCGATAGCGTGCTAACCTTGGAGGATAAGGATTCTCATTCCCAATATTTAGTATATCCCTCGTCGACATTTTCTGAGGCTCACGTAGCAGATGATGGCGAGCAGGTTACCCAGAGCCACGCTGGTAAAGGCTCGAAATGGACCGTTGCCACTGCCACTCGGGGTACGATCCTTAAGGAAAATGGGAAGGCCGTGCTGGTAGAGGCTGCTGTGAACACTTCAGGGTGTACGACCAACGATGTTTGTCCAATTTCTCTTGAGTTGCGAAGTGAAAGCGGAAACGACCAATCTACTGTTCGCATTAGCACACAGAACGGTGTCCAAGCCGACGAAGATCACCTTATTCAGGTATCATTTGTCCACGCTGAACACTTTTCTCGGCGAAATGGGGACATCATTCTTGCGCTCGTTCAATTATCGGACTGGAGCCACCATCTGGTGCGTGTCAAGACGAAACATTCCTTCAATGAAGCAATCAAAGCAGGTAGTGGACAAAATCCAGTCGTGTCTGTGGTTGCATGGTCTCGTGAAGATTGTCTCAGCCAAGTCGACGACTTCGTTGCAGTGGAAGCAGCTCCTTCTGAGGCTCGCATGAGTATTGTTCCTCAGGGATTTCTTGAGAGTTTTGAAGCCTCAGAGGATCAGGGTGGGAGTGGAGACATTACACTCGATGAAGTGAAGGAGGAAGCGTTGCTCCAGTTTATTCCTCGTCTACGTCTGCAAGCGTTTTACGTCAAAGAGAGAGTCCGATTAGCACTGCGGCGTCTACTGAACCTCTTTCAAAGCGTGGATTCCATTGCTGAGGCGGTAGCCATTGGACGTCGGGAAGCCCTGGATGCAGAAGCACCAGTGAATCGCACTCTCTCAGATCCGGTTTATGGCTACGACACCAGCGTTATCACTGTGAAACGCGTATCGGCTACAGAATTGTTCGTCATTGCCATACGGGGGGAAACTGGCGCACTTATGTGGAAACGAAGAGTATATGTATCTGGGTCTGTGCACGGACAATCCGTTAGGCTATTCGCGGCCCGGGTTCATCAAGTGTCTGTTGTTACTCCTGAAGTGGTGCTAATGGAGTCGCACATTGACAGGGCATCAGGAAAGCCAGTGTCACAGATACTTTGGATAGATGCGTGGTCTGGTCACGTTGACCGAACGGAAAAACACGCCTTTGCGATCCAGCAAGTGGTGGGACTTCCTTCTTCGGTACATGGTCCGCATCACAGTAAGGCGTGGTTGGTTTTCCACGAACATGGTAACGATGAAACCGTAGCGACTGTCCATCCTTTCCGAAAGGAAACAATTAACCAATTCGATAGAATCAGTGACACGTTTGTCGTACAGTCCTTCAGTAGAGAGGACCAAAGCTTGGTTGGGGTGCGGCTCGAACGTCGACAGTCGGAAGAGGGAAGCTACTCTCCTTCAGTATTGTGGAGTTACAAGTGCTCTCATTCCCCGTCGGATGACATTGCTGTGTACGCTCCCGTCGATGGCAAGCTTGCTGACTCATTTAATGCCTACGGCACGGGAGAAGATTCCGTTCTGTTGAAGTATTCATCGGTCAATCTATTAGCAGTGATATCGGCAGAGAAACTCCCTGCTGGTGCCAATTCAAGCACAAATGCTGTTACTGTCGCCATTCTTGATGCGGTGAACGGGCGCGTTATACATACCCGCAAACATTATAATGCTGTGGGACCTGTGTATGGCATTTTTGTTGAAAACTGGTTCTACTATTCATGGAGGCAGGTTTCCCCGCCATTGACAACAATGGCGGTTTTKTCCCTYTACGAAGCCACCTTAGGAAGCAAAGAGCTATTGCCTTGGAATATGTCCCCGTGGGCAAGTGATTTTGTTAACCGCCCTCAAGAAAAAGGAGTGGTAATGGAATCTGCTCATAATCGATCTGTATATCCACTGGTATTTTACAAGGAGTACATCCTTCCCCGTTCGGTGTCAACAATGGACGTCACCCGCACTAAGCGTGGAATTCCTAACCGAAATATTCTTGTTGGTACACGCCGCGGAGAGATTTGGACGTTGGATCAAAGATGGCTAGATCCGCGGAGGCCAACCAAGGAACCGACAAGTGGACAAATTACCGAAAAGCTGTTACAGTATGCCCCTCACATCCCGCTTCAGCATACAGAACTCCAGACGTATCAACACTCGGTTGCTGCACTGAGTAGAATTTATAGCCTTCCCGCCAACTTGGAAAGCACTTCCTTGGTATTTGGGATCGGTCTGGATATCTTCCACTGCAGGGTGAGCCCTGCCAACTCCTTTGACGTTCTGAACGAGGACTTCAACGTACCTCTTTTCCTCCTTCTCACTGTCGTTATGGTGTTTGTTACGATATTTGTGAAAAACATGGTGAACAACAAGAAGTTGAAACAAAGCTGGGCATAGAATCGGAAGCTTCTGTGCAACTGCAGCAATAACATTTCCTGATGATGACTGAATGTATGTATTTGCCACAGTACATAGTAGATCGATAAAAACGTAGTGACAATAAAGTTGAATGAGTTGGTATCTTTATGAATAGAAGCAATAGTGATACCAGAGTGATGATAAGCGTGTATTTAGGATGTTTGTTTACGACTCGATTCCACTACCATCCAACAGCGGGGACACAAGGCAAGCAGTGCATGTTGGCGAGGAGTGTCTTGTGAGGCGGCTGGTTTCAACCCACCACGTTTGTATTCCACCTGATCGCGAGGGCGAAACGCCGGCATCGCTGATTCTTCTGAGAAACACACTTGTTTCGACGTTTCACCTTG
Source organism: Halocafeteria seosinensis (assembly GCA_001687465.1). Taxonomy (NCBI): domain Eukaryota; class Bigyra; order Bicosoecida; genus Halocafeteria; species Halocafeteria seosinensis. The sequence continues at coordinate 91,413 of LVLI01000386.1, forward strand.
ACCCCTACGACTACGCGAATGTTCTGTAGAGCTCTCGGCCAGCTCTTGTTCGATATTAGATAACGCTTCTTCAATGCCTTCCGTGTCTGCACTATGGTATTGACTTGCGTTTTCATGCGAAGGAATTTCCTTGGATACGGCTCCAGAAGGAAGCATACCAACGACAGCCAACAGTCGCCTTAGCCACGAGGAACTCTGATTTCGAGAACCACTGGGAGCGACCTCCTCAGTTTTCTCCTCGAGAGTCGAAAGGCACTTCCTTCCACAACCAATACAATAAGGCATTTCTGATGGAGCATACGTCGCCCTAATCAAGTTGAACTCCTCAGAAACAGAGCCGCTTATCGGCCCGCTGAATGATTCATCCAAGCCAGAAGGCCTTACGATAGCATCCCCCTCTGCGCTAGCTTCAGAACTCAAATGAGATGAAACCCCTTTGTAGCCTATCGGCTCGCCGAACCGCTTGAGGGTGCCATCATCGACATAATAGCGAACGTGCTCCAATTCAGAGTCCCGTAAATTGAAAGGAGCATTTATTTGTACGAAGCCTAGTTTTAAGTATAAAGCAGAGAATTTCCGTTGGAGCTTTATCAGCTCTTCCAAGAATTCCTCATCTGTCTGATGAACCATACGGCGAACATTAGAGACTAAGCTTTCTATATCGACTTCCGGTAGCTTTGGCGGACAAAAGGCACCATGCCATGTATCGTTAAAAGGAAGTACGCTCATGATTCTTGTCCAAAAATTAGCAGCAGAGCTCGGTTTCACTCGTCGACTCGTCCTGTGATATTGAGCTGGATGGGTACGACGTTCTTGCAGACAAAGTATAGGCTCTTCAGGCCTTTCGACCGGTTCGCATTGTTTCGCGGTTTGATCATAACACGCTATGCAAGGAGTCATCTCATCCAGCAACGAGAGCACTCTTTCAAACATTAAAGTAGCATACTCTCTGACCTTATCGTCCACCACGACGCCAGGTTCTAGGGTGCGAACGCGGCAAGCAATAATCCTTGCAGCAATCTCCAAACTGAAATCACGAAAGCAAATAAAACGCATTATGACATCTTCATTTAGTCGGGGAGCACTGTAAGACAGTGACTTCCGAGGCCGAATGTACGAAAGAAAAGCGAGGCTGCATCGATGGAAACAAGAGCAGGATCTGGGGTAAGTTAAGAGACACTGGCTGAACAGGAGCTGATACTTACAATATGTCCATTTCCATCTCATGCTCGGCGGCAGTTTGAGCCATAGCCTGGGCCCAAGTCCTATCGATGAGCGACGAAACATTTACCCCTCTTCCGCAATTCAGTTCATTCACCACTCGTGGTAGTAAGGCAAACCAAAGTCCTTGATGTTGAGTGATTAGACGCTGGTCATCCATGTCCGTTCCTTTTGAAGTAAGGCCACCAGAGGAGTGCACAGCCTCCCGTTTAGCCCGTTTCTCAGCGAGTACATGCAAGATTCTCTGCAAACAGAACGACGTCCTCGAATCAATATGGTACTCGTTCTGCATCTACCAATGATTTGCATACCTTAAACTTGTTCACCTGCTCGTTAAAAACTTCCTCACCCTCAACGATTCCACCTGATGGTTTCTTCCACAGGGATCGTCGATGAGGCATGTACATGCAGATGACTGTGCTAAAATAAGAATCCAAAACCTGCAAGTTATTTGCCAACAGCTGTTATGCACGATAGCTATATGTCAACTTAAGGGACTGATCCGAGCATACCTTCGCATCCTCACCCCACGATTCGAAGAACTGGTTAGTGCTGACGTCTAGATCAACTTCACATTCTTCGCCGGGAAGCTTATTTCCCACAAGCAGCAGAGCTGGCCGATCCACATTGGTAACCCCCGCGTTAGCACGTTTCGCAAAATTTACGCATCTTTCCAAGTATCGTCTGCACGTATATAACGTTTGAAACGCATAATACATCGCAATAGCCCATCAAGATGCAGTCGACGTACCTATTGTAAAAAGGCTCTCTACAAACGACCACGACAATATCACTCGTAGTATACGCCAATCGTGGAAAGTGTTCCACTACAGCTTTATGCCTGGTCTGTTGAATCGACGGTCTAACCATACGTGCCTGCAGATTTCTCCATGCACGTATACTTACGAAAGCAACTTTCCAAAAACAATATGAGATACGTACCGCCGCCATTATTGGAAAATCTGATCCATTTTCTCCTTCATAGTCCACAAAGTTTACTGTTATTCCATCCACAAGCGAGGTACTCGGAAACAGATTGACATTAAATGTGGTGGCCACATTCTGTGGGCCAGCTTCCTGGCAAAACGGACGACTGCACATCCGGACATTATAGCAGGAACGACCAATGAGTAGCATGAGCACCTGCTATCATCAGATTGTTTCTTACCTTTCGTTTTCACCCATTAGTTCTCGAATTGTATGACTTTTGCCCGCAGAGGTGTCTCCTAGGAAAGAGACAACTAGTGTATTCTTCTGGCCCGCAGCGCTATCCCTAAATCGGTGTAAATTCTGATAATTTACCTCCATCCCATGCTCCGTTAGGTGAATGATTTCATGCTTTGATTCCTGTTGTGACGCTTCTTGTACTGCCGGGTCGATTTGGTTTCCCTTATCGGACTTCTTATCTCCTGGGTCTGTTTCTCTTACGTGTTGAAGTAGGGAATCTGCAGCTTGATGAGTGTCACAAGGCTCTCCCTTGTCACCGCCATTATTGTCCCTTGCGCTCAGCCCGAGCCCTAATATTGAATCGCTTCCACTCCTCGAATTACCGTCGGACCTGGTCGCACTGCGTTCTGGGCTTCTTGATTCCTCCATCGCCTTGACACCAGTGTCATGATCGACAACTTGCCAACTGGAATCTGTTCGCAGAAAAGCAGTAGCAAACCGACATACAATGAATGGATGCAAATTTACTCAATTCACTTGTAAAACAATTTTATATACTACCAGCAACAAGGCATTTGGACAATACGTGGTAGAACGTACCTAACGGTGTTGAAGTTGTTTCTTCAACATCATCATTCTCACTCCAGAGTCTCTCCGATATTCGTCTAGGAGGCGAAAATTCCTCTTCATCCGAATGAGAAGGAGAAGAGCAACCTCCCATGCTCTCTCCCCTACTGGAATTTGGGGAGGAAGGCAATGGAGGGAAGTTGTGAGGCTCCAAACTGCCATGAGTTGCTTCCGGGTTGATGTCCATTGGAGAGGAGTATGCCCCTCCAGGTAATCGCGCTGACCAGGAAGACGAGGAGGAAGAGTTCGATACTGGAACACTGGATGTCGAAGAACTCGGACTGTGGGTTCTGTTACTATCATGGCAAGCCAGGGCTTCCCCCTTAGAGGTTCCAAACGAGTTGGGAATTATTCCAGTGTGGAGAGCGTTAAAGGGCGATTTCCCTCCATAACTAGTGACGTTCTGGTTTTCGTTGTTTGTACCTGCTGTCTTGCTTTCTATCGTATTCACTGGGGCCTCACTTGAGGGCTCGGGAGAGGAGAAAGAGGAGGCCGTGCGATTGAAAGGCCACATGCTGCAAACCTCAAACGGAAGGAAACCAGTACGACTCGAACCCGAACAACCCTAGATAACTCGCCCAATGCGATATTGGGCCACACGAAACGATTTATTGTTCAGAATACAGGGAGTCATTCATAGATTGCACTCAGCCACGTATTAAGGGCGACATTGTACAGTCAAAAGTGACTTCTTGGGATCATGCACTTACTTTTTACTTTGTGTACCTTTTGCTTCAGACACTGTTCTTCCGACGCGTATTAACGTGTTATACTCGTGTCTATAGTGGAGGAAAAATCGAACAACCAATCCTCCAGAATTCAATACCTTTTGGTATCTGGCACCCGGGGTAGAAGTTAGATGTATTATAGCCCGGTAACTTCAAAGACGAGGCCACAAATTGAAGTTACACGCTAGATTCTATTATTAAGTGTTTAGACGCCGTTTGCAGTGGATTGAACCAGAAACGGACAATGCAGGCAATGCCTCCTGAGGTAGAGGACCTGTAGGACTAAACGACTCCAGGTACGGTGCATGCTCTTGCGACATAGTTCTCGGCGGATCTGGATCTTTCTGACGTGGCAATCGGCTGCAAAAGGATTTTCCTCCCATTGCCACCTTCTTCATTACTGCTCATCTCGAGCATTCGGAAGCGACCAGGAGAGGGTAATGGAGACACGAAGACAGAATAGAACAACACGGTCTGAACAAGACACGAGGCCATACCCAAAAGATACAGACAGTGCCACGACTACGCGGCAAAAGGCTAATAAGAGGGAAGCACCGGCTATAAAAGAAGAACCGGAGGTATCTAAGTCGAAAAGGAGGAGCGTGGATACAACTTCGAACAGTGACAGCGACAAAAAGCAGCAAGCCGCGAGCAAACGTAAAAGGCCTCCGACGTACCGGAGCATTGAATATGAAGATACGGGTACGTCAGAATACGATCAAAAGTGGTCCCGAGAGTATCCACACCCTCTTTGGAAGAAGCACTATAACAATATTGTCAAAATGCGTGAGAAGGAAACTGCTCCTGTAGATAGCATGGGATGCGAACGGCTGGCGGAGAAGGAGAAATCGCCGAAGGAGAGAAGGTATCATACCTTGATCTCACTCATGCTGTCAAGCCAAACGAAAGTGGGTACTTTGCGAATTTTCCGTCTATATTATATGTTGCTTTCAATGCAGAGGAGCTTATTCCATTGCAGGATGAGATAACCAGCCAAGCGGTTCGCCGATTACAACAGCACGGATTGTCACCGGCCACCATTGCAAAAACGGAAGAATCCAAGCTTGCAGACATCATATACCCTGTTGGATTTTACCGAAGGAAAGCAAAGTATATAAAGCAAGCGACAGATGTGCTTCTTGAAAACTACGAAGGAGATATACCTGACTCCATCAAGGTACGAAAGGTGGGTATGCTTCTACCAGTCCCTTTACATAGCTAGTGCTTTTCCTTACAGGGCCTAACTGCTTTACCGGGTGTTGGTCCGAAAATGGCGTACATCTGCATGAATATTGCTTGGGAGCACCCAGTAGGCATTGGAGTGGACGTCCACGTGCACCGAATCGCAAATAGACTTCATTGGGTGAAGACGAAGAACCCGGAAGAAACACGCGAAGCTTTGGAGAATTTCTTGCCCTTGGATTATTGGATTAGTGTGAACCCATTGCTGGTCGGATTTGGGCAGGAAGTATGCTTGCCAAGAAACCCCCTGTGTGACCAATGTCTCAACAAAGAGATTTGTCCAACAGGACGAAGCTCGAAGAAGGACAAGTAGAGTAGTGTACCCGGGCTAGTAATCATCAAATCACTGCTAGCACAAACCAGCACCTCTAAACAAGCAATGTTAACCTCTTGTAGTTGTGGCGCCACTGGCGCTGTGCATATCCGTGACGATTCCGCTGTTTCCGCGATGATTGCGGACCACGTTGGTCCAAGAGCAAGTTCGGCCGGCACTCCGCAACTCCAAAAATTAGACACCAAGAAGAAGTAAATCAAAAACCAAATACAACAAGGAAATTGAATCTCGAATATAACACATTGGCGATCTGATATGTCTGCATCAACTGTTGCCAGCTTGCCCAAAAAATAGAGAAAAAAGAAAGTACTTGCGCCGAGAATTGAACTCGGGACCTCTTGCGTGTGAAGCAAGCGTCATACCACTAGACCACGCAAGTATCAGTCAGCCGGATAAAATCGACACTGTTAGGGGTGAGCTATAAACTATCTATAATGCTTAGTGATACTTGCAGAGCTATCTGATTCGAGTCAACGTTCTTCCATTGTATAATACAGTTATGTGAAACAGCATTGTTAGTTGATATGCAGGGTAGGATAATGGCATGGAGAAGACTTGAGGCGACCGCTTGTATACTTTATTCAAGGAGGATAAGCCGTATTTAAGGAGCTCAACAGTTCATCGCGCGCTTCCAATGGCGCCAAGTTCACAGCGACGACAAGGACACTGGAGATAACATAGCACAGCTCTCGTTTTCGCCGTACTCGAGGCCATGGCGGCTGCAGGGCATCAATCCCAGAAGAGTGCAGCCAGTGGGAATAAATCCCAGTCGAAGAAGACGGAGGATTCATGGGGGTTCCAGTTCCGTGTGGGAGATGGTGTATGGGTATTTGACGAGAAGTATGCGTTTGTCCGAGGTACAATCGTCGAGATAGAGGAAAAGAAGAATTCGGACACGAAAATATATCAAGTTCAAGTCGGCCCCGGTGATGTAAGGGAAGTCAGCAATGACAACAGTGAGCTCAAGAAGGGTACCACTAAGACTGCCAAGACGACCTGGAAGAATGCAGTTGACATTCCCGGGATATTACCCGCCACCTTTCGCAGTCAGCAAAGTGACACGCATAACAGCAGAGAAGACACGTCGATTGCCGATATGGATCAGTTACCACTGTTACATGAGTAAGTGTACGTGTCCTCTTGTCCTTCGTACGTTTGATGTGTAAACGTTTGTACAGAGCTTCGGTCTTAGAGAACCTGGAGAAGCGTTTTCTGGATGATAGAATCTATACAGCGTGTGGACCTGTTCTTATCGCTCTTAACCCGTTTAAATGGATGCAATCCTTGTACAGGTATGTCTAAGGGGAGCTCTGCTTGTCATCCTTGAGTTCATTCCTCAAACTTGCTTGCTGTCAGTCAAGGATTGATGTATCACACCCACGAGGCGCATACTGTCGAACTATCTCCACATCCATTCACTCAGGCTGAAATGGCTCTGCGGAAAGTGGGGGCAGACGATGCAGATTCTTCCATTGTAATCTGTGGGGAGTCGGGCGCAGGCAAAACAGAGACAACAAAGCTGATGCTCAAATATTTATCTGGGGTGGCTTGCAGTGAGGATACCCGGGACCTGGCGGATCGTATTCTTCAGAGTAACCCCCTGTTGGAAGCGTTTGGGAATGCGCAAACGATCCGGAACGACAACTCCAGCAGGTTTGGGAAGTTCGTTCGCATGTTTTTCACACGGACTACAAGTGAAGGAACAATCGCAAGCAGTCCGTCACTATGTGGAGCTCACATTCAAAATTATTTACTAGAAAAGAGTCGGTGTGTGTTTCAACAGTACTCTGAATGCAACTTCCATATTTTCTACCAACTATTGGAAGGAGGAAGCTTAAACCTCCTACGGGATCTCCGTCTTGACACAGTAACGAATTTTAACTATGTCAACTCTTTTTCTAAGAGGAGTGAAGACATCAGCGTAGGTCAATATCATAACGAAGCGGCTTTCAACCAAACGTGCCAAGCACTGAGCTCCATGGATTTTTCATTGGAGCAGCAGCAACAGTTTTGGGAAGTTCTAGCGGGAATATTACATCTTGGAAACCTGCAGTTTCGTGCGCATAATAACGAACATGTTTCTGTTGTCGAGGCACAATGGAGAGCAGAGATCAACGCAGATGAAGATACTCCTATATTGACGAACACAGAATCTATCACCGTATGTGCGGATTTACTTAGAATTCCAGCGGATAGTCTATACTTTGCCTTGCTTACCCGAAAAATAAAGACTGGAGATGGAGAGATACGCACTCCCCTACGGGAAGCAGCAGCAAAGGGAGGGAGAGATGCACTGGCGAAGTCACTGTTTGTTCAGATGTTTGAGTTTGTGGTGGAACAAGTGAATAAGAACCTCAAGCCCACGAACATGACAAATATAGACAATACTTATGGGAATAGGTTCATTGGTATCCTTGATATCTATGGGTTTGAGAGACTTGAAAGCAACGGGTTGGACCAGTTGTTTATAAATTATGCGAATGAAAAGCTGCAAAGTCTCTTCAATATGGCTATTTTTGAGTCTGAGAAGAAGATATACAGAGAGGAAAACATTGATATTGCCGTCCCTGAGGGACCTGATAACGCGGAATGTGTCGACTTGTTTGACGGAAAACGTGGAATTTTTGCTCTTATGCATGAAGAATGCCTTCTGGGAGACCAAGGATCCGATGAGAACCTGTGCAAAAAATTCGTCAAATTTCTTGGCAGTTCGAGCTACTTCAAACAGCCACGACCAAGCCGAAGCAACAGTGAAGGATTCGTTATATTTCACTTTGCCGGCCCTGTTCAATATGAGTGTGCAGATTTTGTCGAACGAAACCGAGACACACTGTAAGTGGTTGTATATGATCCTCAAGAAAAAACTATGCTCTCTTGGATAATTTTATCCTTTTTATAAAATGCAGACAAGATCAGATAAAAGAGTTACTGAGCAAGAGCGAGCATCCGCTAGTATCCTCGTGGTACGCCGACTTTAGGCCATCCCAAAAGGATAGAAATGCTGCTCCCAAGCGACAAGCCCTACAGGCCACGGTTGCAGATCGTTTTAAGAGTGAAATGAAATCCCTCGTCGACACGATCAACATGACAAATGTAGAATTTGCTCGATGCATTAAGACAAACAAGAGAATGTCACCCGGATTTGTGGATCGGCTTAGTGTTTTAGAGCAGTTGGTAAACTCGGGTGTCGTAGCCGCCTTGACGACTCGAAGAGCCGGCTATCCGTCCCGCTTTCAATTTCGGCAGTTTCTGTTACGATACCGTGTACTACTCTTCAAAGTTGGTATCGACCCAGCCAGTACCAACAGCAAGGATGATAAGCGATGCAAAGATTTGCTTAACAGCAACACTGTACTAGACTACGGTATCAACCAAGCTATGTACTGCATGGGATTGTCTAAAGTATTTCTAAAAGCCGAAGCTGTGGCTATGTTGGATGTCGCGGTTACCCGGGTTCTATCAAGCTACGCTACCGTGATACAATCGCAATTCAGATGCTACTATTGGCGAACGTGGCTATTGCGCGTCAGGCGAAAGTTTTCTCGTTTGCAAGCTTACTACCGGGGCGCTCGAGAACGAAGAGAATACTCGCGTGTCATTGTGTTAATGCAAGTACGCAGCGAAATGAAGCGGCTGCTATATGAAAGTTCCGTCTTTCTGCGCGACAATCGTGGAAGGCTGGAAGAAGCTAAAGAAGATCGGCGGATTGCCTCCAACCTGTCTCTTCAGCAACACATTGCTGAGGTTCAAGAGCTCTTGGAACAACTAGAGAGCTTGGCTGAGGAAACGAAGTCTATATTACAGAAGCATCCCGCAGACATCTTAGTCGAGAAGTCTCTCAATACTCAAAGAGAGAAATCCAAAGCGGTGTGTAACTCACTGGGCTACTCTTTCACTAACGCTCAAAGACAAATGTCTACGCTCTTGTCTGTATATGAAGATTTTTTGGAAACCTACGATTTTTATAGCAAAATTATGGGGAAATCGCTTGAAGTTCTGGATAAGGCAAAAGAGGCCATCTCGGAATGGCGTGATCAATTCTTTTGCGTAGGTGTTGTTTTCCCTAACCCCCCGCATAACTCGCAAAACTCCGAAGATTGGCTATCTTTTTTGGAGGAACTAAGGGCTACCTATGGTGCCGATAGTATTATTGTTCCTCCTTGTGAGACTATTGCTCGCTCATGCCGAGAGATCATTGCGAAATCACACAGCAACACATCACCATGGGATGAGTTAGCGAAGTCCCTGAAGCGTGAGATTGAGAGGAACAATGATGCTGTAAGGAATGGGTCTGATCTCATCAAGACTGATACCAAAGTCAGAGCGAGTGTACTCCGGCTTTTCCACGTGTCCATTGTTTTGCTAGACGCAGTTGAATCCAGCTTAAAACAGGTAAATCAGAGAGTGGAGAAGATATCCGCAGAAATTATCCCTTTGTTTATGCGCCACCTTCCCGAAATTGAGCCATTGTCGGCTCTCCAACGCGTCCACTCTGCGTTACGCAATTCTTTGGAACGGTTATGGGGGGAGGCGTTCCCATGCGCGGAATTAGACACACGGATAAGATCCATATTTAGTATGTTTTCGTCAATGCTAGATGCAGATGTCAATGACTATCAACTGCTGAAAACAGAGCTATTTGGTTCCCATGGAAAGGGTCTACCGAATCTAGCTGTTGTCACTACTGCTCAACTGGAGGAAGTAGTGAAGAAATTTCGGGGAGATTCTCTCCGAACAATTTACTCTAAGGCTTATGCTGAGCTGACGAGAGATAAAGGAGAAGCAGACACTACAAATATTTGGCGCATCTCCCTTGATTTTATAGGCTTCGATGAATTGGATGCTGCGGACAACGGATGCTCCGAGTCTGTCTCTGACTTCCTAAATTCCGACGTTTTTGCAGTCATGCACTCAGTTGTCTCCTGTAACAGAAGCTGTATGGCGTGTGAATCCGCGGAACAAAATAGTCGAATCATTCTCCAGGGAGTTCATGACAACCTTGAATCCTCTTGCAATACGCTTTCTCAGTCTGTAGAAGAATTTTCGGATAAAGCTTCGCAAATAACGGCGCGAGTGGCCGAAGCTAAAAGCGTATTACATAGGGGGAAAATCGATTTAGGTTCGATAATCGACGCTGAAGCGACACGGCGGCGAGATTCGGAACAACAGGCAGTGACGGCATTACACTCAGAGCAAACAAGTGCTTCAACAACTCTTCAGCAAGTGCTTGAAGCTTACCCATATTCAGACTCCAACCGAGAATACATCGCGAATCTTGTGTCTGTATTATCTAGCCGTCAAGTTGGACATGAGGATATGGCGCACTGGTTGTATAGCTTCGGTGCGGAGGGAAAAAACGAGAAAGGGTACCATTTAGCCTTGCGTCTCTTCTCTTGCATTCATCACCTAGGGACTACAATAACGCAGTTTCTGAGTTCGCGAAACGATGATGCACTGAGAGCTCTCAATGAGTATTTTTCAGAACTAGGCCGAATTGTTCCAGCGGCTCTAGGGGTTCATCGGGACCTTCGAAGGCTTCATGCTTCGAGTCAGTCGTCCACAGAACGGCTACGCGAAGCTTGCGAGGAAAAAGTGAGCCGATTATTTGATTGGCCCGGCCGTTTGCGACAACTAGGCCAAAGTCTACCGTCTCATCAAGCAAAATGCCTTTGGGGGTTCTTGCTCGCGAAGGACTTTGCATCTTTGCAAGATTCTTTCCACTTGGGTACAGTGACCAAAATGCATCCTCTGGAGGATAACCAATGCCCCATTGTTGAGCTGGAAATTGCCTGCCGCCATGCAATCCCTTATTGTAACATACTTAGGAAGCAAACAATGGACTCATTGATGGAACAAGCCGAAAAACATGCATCTTCATTCTATCGTGCTTTACAGGAGTTAGCATCGGACGTGGAGTCCGCAGAGACGGCCCGGCGGGAACACCGACAGCAGTTACAAGAGCTATTGTCTCGATTCGAGTCGCTACAGACTTCCGTTTTTAACATTGAACGCTTTCTGGATTCCCCATTCAACAACCAAGGAGAAATTTTCAGGCGTACATACCGGGGGAGCTTGCAAGGCGCTATGGAAGTGTGTGCTTTATTGAACTTAAATTCCAGCTCCCTTGCGGGAGAAAATACTGGACTAGAGAGCAAAGAACTGAAGCGTATCGAGACCTGTCTGTCAAAGACGCTGAATATCCTTCGCAATGACATGTCTCACTTTGAGGAACAGCGCGAAGAAACGAGAGCAGAGCACGACGTGAACTGGCTAACCGATTACTTGTCCGACAGTGATACCGATAGCACGTATTCGACTGAATCAGAAGAACCGGACGGTGAGCAAGAGCTACTGTCTGCTCCAAATCGTTCAGCTAATGAAGAAGACTCGCCAGACGGGGCGTCCTCCCACTATATTGTGTCGATGATTGACGTCTTTGAGAACATGTATGATGCTTGCAAGGATGGCGTAGTTTCGGAGACGGGCTATTTTCCCGACTACTTCCGGATGAAACTAAATACGAAGCTCTTCGGTGTTGTTGCGGGAGTAGCTTCACCCTCGCAAATCTACGAGTGCTTTGAACGGTTCCAGCGCAATCTTCAGGTTCTTGAGACATTGGTTAAAACTTGCGAGGAAGACATCCAACGATCTCTAGAGGATGCTTCCCATCTCCAAGAGCTACTTGCCCCAATGATGGAAGATCCCGACAAGTTGCTCATTGACACTTCTTCTGTGTATCGGGAGCCTCTCATTTTGTATCGACGGCCTCAGGAAAATAGAGCATTCCAAGGTTACCTGGGTGGTGTCCGTTCCTACCTCTGTTCCGTGCAAAATGTGCTCACAAGGCGGTCAGGTGTTGTAGAGGATGCGGCAGAAGTTCATGTTCCAAAGTCAGTTGCAAATACATTTGCTGCTATATGGTATGGCTTCGGTCCAGACAGACCGATACTCCTTGCGGGGGAAGCAGCCAAGGAGATGAAGCGAATTGTTCGAAAGAAAATGCGGTTTTTATTGAGGGCTATTCATCATGGCAGTATACGTTTTCAAGGAGTTCCAGCAAACAGGAAACCCGTAGATGAACGTAGCTTAAGAAAGAAGCGAAAATTTGACAGACTACAGAAACTACTTAGACCAATCCAGACCAGAGATATACCATTTTTGAGGAACAACGGAGACCCTCTCGGTATTATGCTATCAATGATGGAAGATTGGAGCAGAAAGGAGGAGGCGAAGGAACAGTCTAATGAAGCAATGGGTCTAGCAAAGCATTGCATGCAACTGCAATTCCAAAATGCTGTCCCTATCTCAGGCACTATGAGCTCAGAATTTGATGCACTCTGTCCTGCAGCGGATTCTGCTTTTTCGAAAGAAAACATTAAGAAAATCAGTGTAAGCTATGATCTCTGTGACTCTAATTCTGTGAAAGAATGCTCCCATGATTCAACATTTTTTATGACCCTAGAGCTATTCCATATTAAGCGTATCACCTCGTCCTTAGCGGACATTGTTTGTAGTCTGTACAACGAGCACAGTTCCGTGGAGCAGCGGACGCGCGCAAGAATTGATGAGGTAATCGATGAATGCAATACCGAATTGTTTACTCTGTCTGAAACCCCGGAGCTTAATGAAAAAGACATACGTCGACTCCATGATGCAATCAACGACTTGCAAGAGAGATACGGATATCTAAGGGACACCGTATTGGAGTTGTTGAATGCACAAGAAGCGGAAAAACGCAGGCGGGTGGMACATATTATCCAAAGCTCATGCACTGAGATGGACATGCTTGCTAGGAGACTAACTTCCTTAGTGGCGTCATTAACTAGCGATGAAACCACTGAGGTTACTCCTGCCGTGTTAAATGAGACTGAACTGATATCGTCTCTGTCTACGTCTATCAGAGAGACATCAGAGCTACTAAACAAGAGTTGGGAACGTTCGTGTTTATTGGAAGGTATCAGTTGTGTCGAGAGTGTCGAATTTAGCTTGAACCGATGCAAGGAAATTGTCACCGGGGTTTTGGAGAGGACCGAATACAAATATTCTGGTGATATGAAAGAATTGTATTCACCATTGATTCAGAGAAATCCTTCGTCCCTGGGATTCGTGCGACGGGTACAAACGCTCAAGAGCAGCATGGGAAATTCGGAAAGCGTGCTGGAACGTTCTGAATCGTACAGGAAACAGAACCAGGAGAGCATTAACGGTAAGGTGGAGTGGCTTAGAGTGATTCACGGAAAGTTGGACTCTACTCTTTGGAACTCGAATCAAGCTATTGGGACCCTTCAAACCCTCCACCAGCAACTCATGCGAGAGCATGATGCACGGCGACTTTCACAGAGATCGCATCAGAACACCGAATTTCATCAAACACTGCCATTGCCGCCTCAGGTTCACTCCTGTAATCAACCAGGAAGTGAGGGTGCGCACACCTCGAGTTCAAAAAGCTTGTCACCAGGTTCACCGAATCGAGAGGATAACGCGAGGGAAGTGGACGTACCGCTGACCCAATTTAACCTAGAAGAAAAAACTCGTCGCAGTAGGAGTAGCTGCTCTCCACAGTCGCTGGTGTACGTAATGGAAAAGTACAGACAGTATTATGGGGATCCTCTTGATTTCAGCCACAAGAACTGCAAACACAGGCCAAAGTAAGGTATTAAAGAATCTTGCTCCGATGTGCATTTGTTCGTGTGAGCTGTCGAAATGTCGATAGCACAAAAGACATACTATACCCTAAGGATCCAATGATGAGGTCCTATCCTGCGTTTCCTCATCTCGGTCGTCGTCAGGGTCTAGTAATGATCCCTCTTCAGCAGAAGAAGGAGTCTTGGGACTTGTCGCCTCCTTTTCAGCGGTTGCTGCGGCATGAACAGCTTTGTGGCTTTTATCATGTTTCATCTTTGCCATGTTATAGCAAAATACTCCGGACACGGCAAGGCACACACCGAGGAAACTTTGAACATTCCACAAACCAAAATAGAACATCCCACTGGAAATCAGCACAAGCCTCTTCATGGTATTGACAATAGTAAAGCTCAAGTGTGTGACCAAGCTAAGCAGCATATAGGACGACAAAGATGACAGATACTGCACTGTCGAACAAACGAAAAACGGCATGGCCAGCTGTAACGTGTCCGTCGTGAACGCCACGAAGAAGAATTGATAGACAATCAGGGGAATCATAATTATGAGCGAAGCAATCGCACACCACATATGCAACTCAAAGAAAGTGAAATGTTCGCTATCCATCACTCGCTTCGTATAGATATTCTGAAGCACCTTCGCCATTGCTGAGGTAGTGGCGGCGAGGAATCCAAAATGCTGCTAGGTAACATACATACATACCCAATGCAATGAGGAAGAATTATGCGCGTCGGCCGACTTACGTTGTAACTGATTTCTGAGATAGAGGCAATTGCCACTCCAGCCGCAATGGGTATCAACGATACGTTCACAGTAAATGGTCGTACTTCCCCAAAAAGAAGAGCAGCAAGCAGTACGTTAAAAATGGGCTCCGATGCCTGTAAAGAGCATATCACATTTCACAACTCGTTACATACATATTACACAAGTTTAGCATTCCAACAAACAAGCATACCTTCGCCGTGTGAGTCAACGACATTGATACATAACCAAAGCTGAGGTACGTCGAAAACTTGCCGAGGACTATAAAGACGCTTAGAGGCGCGTAGACTCGAAAAATGTTCCAGAAGCCTACTGGTCGTTTGGCGTGCTCCCGAGGCTGCTGACGCTGAACAATGAACCCTGTAACGGTAAGCAAAGCCGCAATACCGTAAAAAAATTACAAAGACAAGTGGTATGGATAGATGCGGCTGATACTTACAGTCAATGGCCAACGCATACGCAATATGCCAAAACGTAAGCATCGTTGGTGATGCATGGTGATCATCCACCAGCTGCTTGTTCATGATATTTGCCATGACCGACGACACATAGAAGAAGACAACCCAGAGCAGGATCTGTGGGAAGGTGCCGAGAATAAATTTGAAACCGACGCCTGTCGCAAGTCAATCAAAGTAATATTCAAACGTACCATAGTTGTAGAATCCCATGCAAAGCAATTTTTCCTTGACCACTGAAGCACGGTGGTCACCAAAGAAGCATTTGGGTCCTGGTGCTCATGGTTATATTCCCCGGGTGTGTATAGTGCGGGATCCTTCTCCTTACCGCTGCCATATTCTCGATCCCAACTACCTTGGGCTTTCTCGAGTTCTTCTCCTCCGTTTGGATTGTTGTTCGACATGTGATGCCTTCGGACAAATTGATTCGATCCCATGTCGGCAGAAGACGAAGTGGAGCTCTGATTCCCCCCTTCTGACATTGATGGTTGCAACCTGGTTCTTCGGGGCACTGTGCGGCTGTCGTCCATCCACTCGATCTAACAGAATACCCAAGGTCGCGCCTCACCTCACGAACGCAGGAAGAAAAAGACTCACACGGCGGCCAAATGCGCGTATACTGCCTGTATACTTGCTATAGAGAGGTGTCTCTTGTGGTGACCCCTGGACCAAAAGCTGTCGTTTACTTGAATATTTCAATGAATCCCCGTACGCTCTCTTTTCCACAACACGGACGTGGTATCAATGAATCAATACAAGAAGGAAAGCGTCTTTCCAACGAGCTGTACTGGCACTGAATAGATTTCTTCTGTGTGCGAGACAACAGTGGAATATGCGTTAAGACAAACCCCTTATTTTCCCTTTTTCAGAGGTACTCACCTACTCCAGCGGTTGCCCAACACATGCACCACACCACAATCACCACTCTAGTGCTGCTCGTCTATCGACGATACGCTCTATACTGCCACTGGGGGCCATCGAATGACAGTTTTGCTTGCTCATCAAAGTCGACGAAATGATTGTACGCTACGTAGAGGTTCGTCCGTTCATTCACCAGGGTGGCATTGCATTCCCTGCTGGAATTGATAGCATAGCAGTGGTACAAATTCGAAAATTGGTAGCATTATTGGTACGAGTGAGCGAAGGAGAGGACGGCAAGATGTCGCTCTTAAAATCGTCCGGCGGCGTGGATATGCGCGCTTCCCTCCGGAAGCGCGTGGTGGATTTGTATCGACAAATGTGCCGGAATGTGCCCAATATGCTACAGGTAAGTACCCTCCTGATGGTCTCCTGAGAGTGACCGAGGCAGTCATTACCCTCTTGGGTGGATGCAGATCTATGGACTGGGGCAAACACCGCATGAAATTCGTCATATCATTGGTCTCAAGTTCCGAAAACATGCCCATGTCCGGGACCCTCGGATCATTGAAATGCTTATTGCCAAGGGAGAAATGGAGATGGAAGAGACAATGATGCAGTGGAAGCAAAGAGGCCATGTCGTTGGTACGTTATTGAGTTAATGCTTGTGTCTCAAGTGCTCTGCTTTTCTACCTTTTTGTGGGGGGGGGCGCAGATATGTTGGACCTGAATCGACACAATGTCCTTTCGGACCAACAAAAGAAGTCCATTGTGGACGATCAATGGTGGATCTCTGCTATGCTTGAGACTTTAGAGTCTCAGTATTTTGGACAAGAAAAACTGGACGAGAACGTGGCTCGGAGGATCGTGGATCAAGCTCAAAATACGGAGCTGGGAGAGGTCCCTGGTCAACAACTGGCTCCAGCAAGTGGTCCTCAGATGGAGAGATACTACCAGCAACAACGAACCGGGGAGAACCAATTTTTGGATAGATTTCTAACCGGCACGGAGAGAGATAACCCATCTAGCGAAAACTCTCGAATGACGAACCATACGATACCTGACGACTTGAAACAAATAAGGGAGCGAAATAGACAGGGCAAAGCGACGAGAGAACAACTCCGACAGGGTCTTCTTCAGGAAGCAGCCGATCAGCAACAAGGAGAAGGTCCTTTTATTCGACCACCGAAATCTACTGAGAACAAGGATCTGCCGCTGTGGATGGCAACAAAAATACATTATCCCTGGATAGACCAGTCCATTGACCATAACGATCCTCGCGTGAAGGCTTTCACAGAACAAACAAAGGATGAACTTGAATATACATATAAAGAACAGCAAGCAGATGATCGATTTGGCGAACGAGTGATTGAGGATAAGAAGAGTCAGATGGCGGATGCATACCGCTTTGGCAGAGCGTACTGAGCGTCACCTAGGAAAGTCTTTCTCTTCAGATAGAAAATCAGTTAGCGCCAGCAGTCTCGCCCAATTCGTTTGGTGGAATGGATAAACAACATTCTCTTCAATGAGCCTTAACACCTCGAGCAACGCGCTGTCGAACGTACAAGACAGCGCCAACAAATTTAATGCTTGCGTATCCAGTAACCACTCGTTGTCTTCGTCTTTGTCCGTCCACGCACTCTTGCTTCGCAAGTGTGGATACGCTAGCATTCTAATCTCAGGAATCGTAATCTCATCCAGCCTAGTCGAAAACGGCTGTGCAGTTTCTGTGCAAACCTGGTTGTGGGACATGAGAGCAGCCAGTAAGCTCTCCCTAGTTGTCGCTCCCACGTTGATTTGAAGGGGACTTCTCGGGTCTATGAAGCTCTCATAGATACTGTTGGCTTGTGTGAGTAGGGCACCCACTGTACTTGCGTTTACATGCGCGGTATATCGCTGTTCCGCACCCTCAATTGAGTTTCGTGGAGGGGAATTCTCGCTCGGCGTGCATACAGACATTGAATTGGTTTCGAGAGTTGAAACATCGTTTTCAGTGCATTGAACTCTCGCGCCAAGGTTCTGTTGTATCCCTTCATATCCCGATTCTGAGGATTCATTTTGGTCCTTCGATTCGAATTGTGGGTCCAGTTGCGACGCAAGAATATACTCTCTGCTGTGACTTAGCATATTGCAGCTTACAACGAAAAGCTTTTTGGACTGATAGTGTACCGGTATTTCTGAATGCCTTGTCGACTCTCTGCGATAACGTTGGAGTACTTTCTTCCGGGTGTACTGATACTTTGAGATAGCAATTAAGACCACCAGACATTGTCTCTTGAACTCTCTCACGGCCACGAAAAAGTCAAGCAGTTCAGGACACGATAGTGTTCGCGAATACACTCTTAATAGGTGCAATGACATGTGGTTAGTCACGAGTCGTTGGGTAGGCCAATTCATTTTCACCTCTTGCGGGGAAACGAACCTCAGCAGATCCTTCATATCCGGTGTCCGCTGGCTCCCTTGGAAAGAAGCGAGCTTGAATACCAAGGCCCTATATGAGCTGGAGCGAGGATTCGGTCTGGCCGTTTCCAACCAGTAGCGACAAAGCAACGTTCCCAGTTCAATCAATTTGCGCTCACTTCTTCGGAATTCCTTTTTTAGGTTAGAACTTTTCCATTTAACCCCCAAACGGCTCAACTTTATCTCCAGTGTCTCATTTTGATCATCCAACCTATTAAGGCTCATGTCAGCACTGCTAAAGATCGTTTCTTGCGTAGAGATACACTCTAGCAAGCTTGCTTCCAACGATGCAGCGATTACCTTCATGTAACCGCCCTGCGGTTTCTGGAATATTCGAAGGGATTGTTCGGTGAATCCCAACGAAAACCACGAAGGAAACTCTGCAAGCAAATTCTTTTCTATGAACTACAAGATTAGGCAAAACCAAGTTGACTACACCTTACCTGCAGGAATGAATAACATGTTTTGGTCTTTCTCAGAGGGTGCTGTGCGCGCTAGAACTTTAACCTTGTCCATGAGATGTCTTTGGGGCAGGAATGTTTTCTGGTTGACCGCTAGACTCTCCTCGATTGGAGAGATAGCTACTTTCTTAGACCACGCTTTCTTCCTTATCCAAGAGCTAAAACTTTGATGCAAGCTAATAAAATGAATTATTACTATCAAATAATGAGCGGGGAAGTACCACCGTTGTCTCCTGAATACATAACGGTTGCTAGCGCTGAGCCTCATGTAGACGACATATGTGACCCCAATCGTTCCCCATAGGATCAACCAGACTTTCATTCTTTTCTTAACATTGCGAATATTCTGAATGTTATGCCTGAGTAAGAAAGCGAAAGCAATAGCGTTCAGTCTGCGGGGACCAACAGAGTAACGGGTATGCTGAACTTCAGCAGCTGCAGTGAAGGCACACGCAGTGTCACGCACAAATAGTGAAGTAGCATTAAAAGAGAGGAATAAGGCCACGGGTCATTGAAGAGCCAACACGAAATATTCTGCAGCAAGTGTCTCCAATGGGAATCAAACCTGTGATCAAGGGCGGAGTGTTTGGAAAACGTACATCTTCGTTTCTAGAGCTGGCGGCCAACGAGGAACTCAGAGCCAGAGACGTGCAAAACACGATTCCGGGAATCCTGCAGTGCCCAATAACAACAAACGAGAATACGACGTAGAGTCACCATGAATGTTGATCTGAGGATTACATTTTGCCTTTGTGTCTCCGCTCCTGCTGCGAAACGATCCATATGGCTTCCATTGCAAGAGGCAGTGCATATAGTGGTGGTGTTGCATAACCAAGAGTCCGTAGAAGAGTACACTGGCTCTGTTTGTCACGGGAGTAGCCTAAGAAGTGGCGAAAATACTCGTCGAGGTGAAGAAAGATAATTGTGATGATGCTGATGGCGTTTGGACAAACTCCGAATACTACGCGCTCAGTGTTACAATGGAAACGTCTTCTCGCTGGAGTGGGTACCGAACTTGTCAAAAATGTTACGACAAAAATTGACAATACGACGACGAAATAGCAGCTAAACAGTAATCCACTGCA
This sequence comes from Halocafeteria seosinensis, assembly GCA_001687465.1. NCBI lineage: Eukaryota > Bigyra > Bicosoecida > Halocafeteria > Halocafeteria seosinensis. Next base: position 111,456 of record LVLI01000386.1, read on the forward strand.
AATAGCAAGAATCTTGGCAAACTCATTGCTGCTGGTGTCGTCTACGTCGTTGGAGGAACTCATGGCTTTCGCCAAGCTTCAGTAGCGTGAGCCAATCACCAACTGCAGCAGTGTGCCCGATGATAATGGTCTCTACATATTCTCCTGGAGGATACAAATCTTAAATAATCGTTCTGATGGTACACAATCGAACAACATAAACCAAGACCGATCACTGTGAAACTTGCTTGAACACCACAGATGCTTTGGAGTTGGCCACGTGCCACGCAATCGTTAGCATCTTCAAGGAAGGCATCACCACTAGACGAAGCTTACTTGACACAGATTGGACATTATCAATAAAGACTAGTCCAGGAATATATTTTTAACCTATGTGGCAGCGTCTGATATTGTATATCAGACACCAGTCTACCAAGAGCTCCAGGATCAGGGTTTAGACTTCAACCCCCTTGTTCCGAATATCTCTGGATCTCACACCCAACTACTAACAAGAATGGCAAAATTTCACTAATTTACGAGAGATTCCTCGTATTCGTGCGCCCTGCGACACGTAGTATCCAGAGTGAGAGGTGGAGCTTGGGTGTAGAGCTAGCTGTCAACGCGCTGACGTCACGGCCTTACATCATCTGCCAGAGTCATCCGAGTCGAACACGATTTCCCGGTGTTAAAACTTAAGAAAAACGTAGGGCTTGCAGCTCCGAGAGAATGGCCTTGTTGGTTACCCCGCGACCCACAAGAAGACTATCGAGACCAGCTCATCGTAAATAGGAATCCCTGGAACTGGTCGAGGGCACCAGCATTCGCAAATAACACTCGTTGCACAGTCCTCCATTGAAGCTACGCTGTATGAGCGTCACAAATGGAGGGTTTTGTGGCTTCTACGCGCGGGAATACTTTATCCTGCAATGCAGCCTTTTTCCTCTGTTCCTATAAGACGCACACACTTCGGATTGGAACTTGCGCATGCATTGCCCGGCACTCAGTTTGCCCCCAGTACGGCTGCAGCTCAAAAGGTCCACAGGGAATACAGTTCTGGTACCAAGTTCCGCTATACGTCCCCGGAGGACATGTTACACAGTGAAGTTGGTCTCTATTTGGAACGGTGCCGACATCGCAGGTACAACGTTGTACGGCATTCTGTTTCAGTAGAATTTGAGACTTGATACCGCGCATATGGTACGCAGCTGCTTTGCACACTGTTTGGTACCATCCCAACACCGCACAGACAACATTTTGTTTCGGTGTAATTGGACGCTTCGTTGCGTGCGCACGGTAGGCAGTTACTTTGTACAGCATTGGGTCTTTCCCCCTCGCCACGGGCACGGGATTCCGGGTGTGACTGGTTTGCTACTTTGTAAGGCAAACAGTCGTCGCATTGGGTTACATTTTCATTCGCAGATCGGCCCTTGCCACAAAACATACAAAACGAAAGATCTGCTGCATTATGCGCGGTACTAAAGAGAATGCCGGGACCACATTTCCCTTCAGAGGCGCCAGGGTTTTCGAACAAGTCTCTGCAAGGTCCTTATTGTTGTCGTGCCGCCTAAGAGCGTCGCGACGGCAAAATCACGTACAAGCTTCGAAGGCTGCTCAGGTTGCGAAAAACGTTCACCGGGATGAATGTCAAGGAGCTTGCCCGAAGGTTCCTGTTAACCCACAGAAAAGTACACGTGCGTAATATGTGTTGTTTGGGAACAACTTAGCAGCGTATGTACAGGGTACGAAGGTTTTCCAGCCCTTCGAAGAGGCCACTCGGCAGCGAAATAAGGGGATTTACGGGTCGGTTTCTGTGGTACGTATCATGAGCTGTTATCGACAGCGCTTGTTTCGGACAGATCGCTCTTGTACTTACATATCCGGTGTGCCAGCGATTACATATTCCAGACCACAGACGCGCATATATATACTACTATCTGCTTGCCACTGGCCACCGTCTAACACCCACGCCCCAGAGAGGGAGGAAGACAGGCTCAAGGGGTATTCGAATCGCTATAGACTAATTCTCGGTTGGCAGGTATCTCAATGTTCGGTAGTGTCCACAAGAAATCGCCGATACGTTTACAGTTTTCGATCGCCATGGCCTCAGCGGAGTCTTCTATAGCATAATAGCAGTTGCGGGCATAGTTTGCCTTGCAACTCGCTTCACGCGTGAACTCCGTCAGTTTGATTCCTATTGCTGTGCTAGGGAGTGATACACGGCAGAGTAATCGCTTGTCCTCGTCTATATATAGACTAGTGTCCGTATGTTCTTCCAGTGCCTGCTGTACCCTGTTCATCGGATGTGCTGCTTTGCTTACAGCAGAGAAACGACGGGCCACTGTAACTGTCTCCACTGGTGATAAAAGTGGTTGACTAACCATTTATAAACCGTGTCGTAATGGTTTCTGTTAGTGGCTTGGAACTGGAATCCTACTCGTTGGGAACCTTTAGGCAATGGCGTATCTCCTGGGAGCACATTACCCTGATTATCATTCACACGGTTGGGCTCATGGAAATAAATGTCGGCATCACTCATGTCAGGGTCACTTCCACCGATATCGCCATCATCCAGGTAAATTCGTCAAGACCATCGTAAGCAAGTAACATATTGTGCAAAATCGCACAAGCCTTGATTATTGCGTTGCTAACATCCCTCTTGTATTACAGCCCATTTCTTAGAATGCGAAATCGCGACTTAAGAATACCGAAGGCGCATTCTACGTCTTTCCGGACAGATTCCAAAAACTCGGACCAGTGAACTACAAAACAAGGTAAGTTCTGGTAGCCTCCGTCAACAATTAGATATCCACCTTTGCACACATGTAACACCCCTGCCTCATCATACAGGTTGAAATTGACATCGTTGAACTTGCCTTGGTACATATTCTGGAATGTGAAGTCAGTATTTGAAGTAATCGTCGTTTTCTCGTCCGTCAAACAGGTCAGTCATGAATAGAATTCTCCGACTATGGTCCACAATTGCTGGACTTGCCAGAGTTGGAAATGGGTATTTCCCTTTGCAGAGATTAGCGGCTTCTTTTGGGCATCTCAGCCAGCGGAAATGGGTCACATCCATCGAACCCATGGCACCTGGGAAACCTACACGGGCAAACGTGTCCATGATTTTCGCCATGCTCTCGGAGCCGAGGTCTGGAAATGATACGGTGGAATCGTAAAATTTATCTACAAATCCCATACAAAACTGCTTGAGCACAGCGTTGCAAGTGGATTTCGGTACACCTGACAACTCACTCTCGCTATCATTCTTAAGACCTTGAATTCAAGCGGAATTCTGCTCGGCCGAACAGGATTGAAGATCCATGCCTCGTGGATAGACGGAATGAGATAATTTTGGAACAAGGGAAAGGGCACGCGAAAACGCAACCGGAATTTTTTGTATTCAAAACTCCCTGGCCTAATCGTGTGTTCATGACGTATCAACCTTCCCCATTCAGAATCCCAGAGACTGCCGCGCAGTAAACTGCGTCTTCTCTTCACACCCTTACACTTTTCAATTTTTTAAAAATTCACCATTTTACTGATAGTAATATATCCAGTCACCAGGTTGGGATAGGACAGTCTCATTCCTAGACACAGTAGCTTCCTTTGTCTAATTGCTTGGGTAATCACTTGAGGCAATGGTACACAACATCGACAACGTGGTCAGTGGTGACGAACAAGCCTGGGAGCAACTACTTTACCCCAGCTACAATTGGAGCCAGAGGATGCAGTCTGGAGAAGTTCAGGAGAATATAGAAGACGAGGACTTTGACGTAGCAAACGATAAGGAGGACATTCTCCTAAATGCGATCAAGTCCCTACGAAAGGGTTCTATTCGCAAGGATACGCGCACGCTCACTAGTAACGGAATTGCTCCGGATACTCAGACAGTGCGCCACCAACTACAACTGTAATAGCGATGAACCCACCCTGATCACAGGAAATGTATCCCTCAGATTCGACCGAATGTCCAGAGTTTACCAGGTGACCAGCCCCGGTGGACGTCCGCATGGAATGCGACTCACAAACGATGGTGGATCACATGAATGGCGAAGCCCAGTGCAGCACGGACGTGGGAACCGGCTTCGTGGCTTCAGAAGGACCTGGGTAGCCGCACCATCTTCGATCTCGAGCAGGAGATGTACTTCAATCTGGGCTATGATGACGAACATGAGGTGGACGGAATTTCTGGGGAGCCACCTCCCGCGTCACGTGGTGGCTTGTCATTGGTCACAACTGTTGCGTCGGGAACAACACTTCATCCTGCCTGCGCTGCTGCAACCGGTCTTGGCGTTGGCGCCGCTGTGGCAGGCTCAGGGGCTTCTCCTGCCAGACTGAGCCTTGTCGGTACCTCTGACATTGTGGGCACAGGCATGGCTCCTCCCCCGATGCCTCCTGAGCTTAACCAGTGCTGTGTTCCCTCACGGCGCATGTCAGCAAGGCTGCAGGAACAGCGGGCCCGTCGCTGCTTAACACGGGCGCATACCGCTCAACTTCCCGGCCGGTGGGCTATCTGTCACATTTGTGTGTGTGTCTTCCTGCAGCATCAGGCCTTGTGCACGGATGGAGTCGGCAAGCTTCCAGGTTATAAAGATTGCCGAAGCACCGGTGTTGTTATACACTGTACAGGTACCCGGTTTTGAAGTTCTTATTCCAGTTTTCCATCCTCGCTGTGGTGGTACAATGTCATGACTCCACGGGTGTCATGGCGGGATGGGGGTCGGAGCCGGCTGAGTCACCGTGATGATTAAGTTCGCGCTCCATCAAAGGGCCCCCATGAGCGACATTTGTTAAAGCAATACCTGCTCCACTGATGGTTGTACAGTTGGTCGTCCGGAAAGCATGCGAAATGCATTCGTTGGCATATCTATCACTGTTGCGACGACCACGCTGGTGGTAGCAACACTCACAGTCTATCTTCATTCCTGGACTCTACAGTCACAAGAAGAAAAACTGAAGCGTATGGAAGCTATCCAGAAAGGTAACCCAGACGCACTCTACAGTATTGGACTAGGGTATAAGAAACAAGGCGACTATGTGGCCGCAGTGTCGCTCTACACGCTTGCTGCCGAGCGGGGCAACATGTATGCGCAGAATGACGTTGGGAGTTTTTATATTGAAGGGCAAGGAGTACAGAAAGACCTTGAGAAGGCACTGCACTTCTTTGAAATGGCCGTAAAACAGGGCGATAAATTCGCTGAGCAGGCGGCCGGAGCGATTTACCTCGACATTGAGAACAAAGGGCAAGGACACTACAAAAACACCGAAAGAGCGGAAATCCTGTTAGTACGGGCGGCTTCTCAGGGTATGATGGCGTCGAAATATTACCTTGGAAGGATGTACAATGAGGGTATTGGGGTGAATGTCGATAAAGAACGGGCTCGTACATTGTTCGCCAGCGCAGCATCTGCTAACTCACTGCGAGCCCAGTGGGAACTGGGGGCGATGTATCTAAATTACTTCAACCAGCGAACTGAAGCTTTCAAGTGGTTCAAGCTTGCTGCAGATAATCATGGCGATGCATACAGCCAGTACAATGTCGGATCGATGCTGTTGAATGGGGACGGCATGGAGCAAGACTACGTTGCAGCAGTTCCGTACTTGACGAAGTCTTCAGACCAAGGCTTCTTACCGGCAGACCACAATCTAGGTTTGATGTACCATTGGGGACTCGGGGTAAATCAAGACAGCATCAAGGGTAGGGAGTACTTGTTACGGGCAGCCAACGACGGCTATAACAGTGAGTCGCAGGTATCGCTTGCAGGCCACATGTATGAAGAGGGAGATCACATACGTAGCGCGGCCTACGCAATGAGAGCAGCAGAACAAGGGCAGGCTAGGGCTCAATACTTTTTGGGAATGCTTCTCACTCGTGGAGATGGAATCCCTGTTGATAAAGAGAGAGGAATAAACTGGCTGAGACGCGCGGCTGCAAATGGTGAGCAGCACGCTTCTGACGCATTGAAGGCCATAGATAAGCGGGAAAATGTGGGAGATATAGCGATAGTTTCATCTGCTGAAGGGTCCGGTGTAAGACACCTACGCGCGTAACGTGTTTATTCTCCAGTGCCAGCGCAACATTCTCAAGGACATTGCACAATTGTCAACTTGGTGGCAGCCGACATTCACGATCAACATGATCATCGGATTTACCATAGGCAAGAACTATTCTTGTGGATTGCTCTCATAAGCAGTTTCTGAGTAACAATGGAATATTCCGAGTATCAAGCTTCCCTCTGAGCTCCCACTCAGCCCCTAACTCTAACAGGCTAAGTTGGGTCGCTAACCACTTGGGACTGGAAATAAGCTGGTGCTAAGCCAACATCCGCGGTTGCTCTGATATTGTGGCAGCGTTGGTTGTTAGGCTCGCAACTCCTTTGTTTGGGCGTAATCTGGTGAATTTCCTTGAATGAAAAGTAATTTTATTCCCCATTGGAAGACATCACTAGGTATTTCAGCTGCAAAGAAGCTGCCAGTATTAGAGAAACAGAAGAAAGAAGAAAGCTGGACGGAAGGGGAGCGCACCATGAACTAATGAGCTTAGCTGTCTGGTCTTGTTGAACTAGTTCTGAGGCAGTTTGGGTCCCTTCATTCCTATTTTCGTCCGCAACGCTGCCCCCGAAAGATGTAGGTGCTGGAATGGCATACAACCACCAAGTGCTTGAATTACATATGAATGAACGCTTGTCGTGCACAGTTCGGCTATGCTTACGTAAGACTGGAGCGGTTATTGGACTGCGCTGGGCTTCATCTCCAGCTGCACCGTACCAGTACCGTAGATTTCGCCTCGTTAATGTTTCCTTCAGCAAACTTCTAACCTTAGACCAGCTCGTTTTGTGGCCCTGGAGCCTTGTTACCTCCGGTGTCGCCGGTACTGCGTCTAACTTTTTTGACGCCTTAGTAGACTTCCTTTCCTTCGCTGATTCAGAGTCAAATGCCCCTTCACCACTTGTTTACGCCCCAGTTTGTGTCATCGAGGCTGGGGGAACAGTGGCCCACTTTCAGTGGGCCGGTTGCTGCTTAACGCGGGCGCATACCCCTCCTCGTTGTGTGGCTCAAAAACACTAGCCTTTTTGAAAGAGCTGTATGAAAGGCGGTCTAATCTCGGATCCCGTCCTTTTTTGTCAGGGATCTGCGCCTCAGCTGTTTGGTGCAGAGGAGCAATTGTAGCAAGTGGTTGCAGCCCAATACAGCGTATGAGATGAAGTGTGTGTGTGTGTGTGTGTGTGTGTGTGTGTGTGTGTGTGTGTGTGTGTATCACAGTGTCACACACCACCACCACTTCTTTCTTTACATCATACTGTTTCTCTCACTTCTTTTGAATCAGCATCGTGAATTGAAGTTGAAGTCGGGCAGGACTTGGGCGTATTTAACGACTTCGCCATAACAGGTGGCAGAACTGCGGTAGCATGTAATACTATTATTCGTCGTATTGATTAGGTAGTGGAGTATAGGGATACTCAGCTGGAGGAGCGACTGTATCGAGTGGGAAAGCTCCGAAATGTCCTCAACGCTCGTGCAAAATGCTATGGATGGCGTCGAGTTTGACGAAGAGGATGAGATGGCAGAGGAGCCGATTTCAGATGATGCGAAGGGTTTCGATGGCCCACCTCCTGCTAGTACCCTGCCAAAGGACATATCAGAGCTGTACGCCGACTGGAGCGTCCCACCGTCCAAGTAAGAGCCTGTGTATGGCGCAACGTCGAGGTTGAGAATCTCCACTTTCATGCCGAGCTCTTTGTGGCTGTTTGACAGGATAGAACAAGCTTTATGGGGATGGATCGACCGTGGAAAGTATAGATACTCCCTAGATACCTCATCTCTGTTCACAAGATATGACAGCCGAGAGCTATTGGAGCGGGCAGTGGAGTTGTCCTCTATCGCTTCAAACGAGAAGGAGGAACTGGAGGCACTAGCGTGCGTGTTGGCTGCCAGATCCAAGGAAGCAGGGAGGCGAGCATCTCTTTCGCAGCGGAAACATACAACTACGCATGGCAAGGGAGACTGGAGAGATACCATACCGAGTACGTAAATCGGCAGTATTGAACGAGGCATTGATCCCCGCTCTATTCGTCCTCCTGCGCAGACTTCATCACGCTCTCCGAAGTGATGAAAAACTTGAGAGAAATGGATGCGGCAGTGTATTACTGCGTTTCAGCTGCGAAAGAGACATTAAAGTCTGATGGGCATCCAGAACTTTTGAATGTATTGGAGTATGGAGCTTCCCATTGTGTCAACGTGCATCGGGACGACGCAGCTGTGGAAATTTACAACACGGAACTATCTTTCTTGATGAAACATGAAAACACGAATCAGCAAAAAGCGAAATGCTACAAAGAGGTTTGTTAAACAATGTGCGGCGGTAACTCGTCTCAAAGTGCTTTATCTTTTGATATTTGTTTCCCAGCTGGTACACTCCTACCAACGACTTGGTCAGCTTGAGGACGCTTTGCATTGCAGTAAGACAAGGATGGAATTGCTGGTAAGGATTCAGTTTTGCTGATGATGTTAATCCTTTTCCATAGTACTGGACATGCTATTTGACAACAGCACAAGGAACTATCTCCGAATCACCCTGCATTCCTGCAAACCCTCATTGTCATTGGGAACATCTCAAGGCAACTAGGTACGGTAGTTCCCGCTCTATTTGTTCAATGTCCTGTGTATCTCAGGGCTTATACTATGCGTTTCCCAGGCATGACGGAGGACTCGCTTCAGTACCACCGAAGGGTTCACGACCTTCTGCAGGAGTATCGAGATGTCCCCAACAGAAATCAGATGCTGGCTACGGTTGACCTCAAAATCGGGCAAACGTTGATGGATCAACGTTAGTGTTAAATAGTTCTTTCTGTTCTTCCGAATCCGATTCATTAGCTTACGTACTACGTGCTTTTGCAGATCGTCCGCATGACGCTCGATGGTTTGTTTCGAGTGCGCTCCGCACGTTTGACCAGAGGCACCGGAAACAGTTGTGGCAAGCGCGGAGTCTATTGACGCAAGTGGACAATGAACTAGGACTTTCCGGTTCAAACGAGGCTGTGGTACGAGAACGTAAGAAATCTGTTGCCATGCAAAGCTCAACCTTTTCGGACAACTTCCCCCAAAAGCGCGAGCGCGCTCTGGAAGGTACGGACGAGGATCCTGCCGAAGTGTCCGAAGAAATTCCCCCTAGCAAAAAAAGGAGCACAGGGCGCCATCGTAGTGAATCTCAAGGGTCTTCCTCCTCGGACTCATCGAGTAGTTCTTCCTCGGACAATGCTGATTTATTCGGTAGGTCTATCCCGTTCCCGTCGTCATCTCAGAACAGCTTTAACGAGAGCAGTGGGGCCGTGGAAGGAGGTGGGGGAGATACCCACGGAAGACAATCTGCTCAGGGTGATGGTTCAGGACTCAAGCATAAAGGGTCAAAGGGACCGCTGGGATCCACTAGTACAGCGCCTCCGGAAGGGTTGAGGGGTGGACATGGGACACCTGGAGGAACGAAAGGTAGTCAAGGCCCACTAAAGCAAACTGCCAGCGTCGGGACCGGCGGTTATGGAACATCTTCGGCAACCAACTTGGCGAATGTGGTGAGCTGGGCTGCAGACGCATCCCAATGGGACCCTTCTCAGGAGCAGAAGGCGTTCGCGCGTGTCATTGCTGAAAGTGAGAATGGGAGTATCAGCCAGGGGGGTAGCGGTGGTTTCCCCAGCAACGTCGTTCCCCATGGATACTTTAGTAGCTCCACTGACTTCGGCATCTCCCCAGACGGAGCGCCGAAATATGGATACCGCTCCTATGAAGAAGCAGCAGAAGCCTTGCAAAAGGTAATTCTATTGTGAATTCTTGAACTGCTGTTTAATATTATGCCCTTATTCGTTTGCTGCTCAGAACGCGAAGCGATTGATCAGCGCTCTTGAGGTTCTCCGGGCTGCCGGAGGCACTCGACAATATGCTCGGAAGCAAGGTGATGGGCAAATGGCTATCGATGAAAATGGTACGATATTCTCGCAGACTCTTTAGTTATGTTTTAAGTTTTAGCCTGCTTCTATGTTTTCACCAGACGCTGAGGCTGTTGAGGGCAAGACTGAGGAAGCTACTCGCGTAGCTAATCAAGTTCGCAGCGCATCTCAATCTCTGACAGCATCTTATAATATTCCATCTCTGCGGAGAAAACAGGAAAGCGATGATCCGGAGGAAAGCCGGCAGGCGTCGGATAAGTTAGAGCAGTTGGAGCAGCTCCAAAATCAGCTACTGCTGACTATGGCCGATGCCGGTGACAAAATTGGTGAAGCTCTGGACATGAGGGGAATTCGGTCCGAAGATTTGAGGGCTCTAGCCAGTGGACAAAGTCCTGGCTCTAGCGAGAGTAGTGAAGAGGAAGATGATGGCTCCCCTATGTTGGACCACAATACAGTTGCCTACCGCAGGGTTCGAAATGCCATCCGACAGCAACGGCAAGAATCTCGTGGGACTGGTAAGGGCAACGGAGGACAGGGAAACTTCCAGCCCGGTCTACTCCGCCCTGTTCCAAACCCCGCAGGTAAGTGATACGCATTTTTAATTGAGATAACGAAGGCTGCAATTGTAATTCTTTGACGTCCTTGCAGGACGTAGGATGAAGGCGGTTGCCATGACGGCTGCAGACATTTTTGATGCAGTAAAGTATAGGGTCATGGCTCTCGGTGCCTTTAAGAGTTTGGGGGATCGTCGACGACAAGGACGCATTGCCTATAAGATGTTTTCTATTGGATTAATGGTGAAGGTAAGAAGCCGCAACTTACTTATGCCTCCTTCCTCCACTGTTATACATTCCGCCATTGCAGTTAGCGAGGATGAGGACTTACCAACGCTATAGTACGATAATTTTTACTATTGGCTTTTTGATGGGATCGGCTCGAAGAATGGTATTCCGACGCCGGAGGGCAAAGTTGTTTGCGTTGGGATCAAGCAGGTGGGGTGTACCGGAGAGCGACATTATTCTAGTAACATTTCCTGAGTCGATATCTTACACTGCAGAATAGAAGTCAAGAGTCGGCGTCGTGCGCTCTATTCTACGAAGCTCTTTTCCGTTGGAATACTGTTGAGGTCGGTACGGCAGAAGGCTATGTCGCGCCGCGCGGTGGCTCTCTTCGCTGTGGGTGTTTTCCCGATGCTCCTGCGTGTAGAAGGGAAACCTATCGGGTAAGTACTCCCTGTTTTCGAATAGAAGCGGCGTGTGTGCATATCATTTGCCGGTAAATGACAGGCATGCCGCTCGCAAGAAAAAGAGTGGTCAACAGAAGTCAACTCTTCGACAATTTCAGTTTAGCAAGGTGAACAAAACAGAGGGCACTTTATGGGAGGTATGGTGACTTGTCGATATCCTGCTATTGCCCATTGAAATAATGTCCGTTTATGTTAGAGGCAGGGTGCTAATCCTGATGCAAACTACGCGCTTGCGAAGTTATTTCCGGATCTGTACGATATGTTTGAGCAGAAGAAGGTATGTGCTGTCAACTGGCACTGCTAAGACAAGTGTGCACCATTCATTGTGTACTATGCTGATGCAGAAGAAAACTGCAACGAAGAAAGAAGGCAAACCCAAGCAAAAGAAACAGCTAACCAAATTCATCGATGAAGGTGGCAGCCGACGACAAAACATGAGTATTGGGCTAGCGAAATTCAAAAAGAAAGCCGAGAGTTATGGCAAACTTGCTGGCGTGGGTTCCATTTTCTATTATTGTGTGTGTGTTTCTCGCTGTGATAGGGGAATCCTGTACGCAGGGTTTAATTCGCATGGAAGATCCTAAAGATTTTTTACCGGAAGGGGCCGAATCAATAGACCAACTCATGTCGGACACAATACTGCCGCGTACAGGTATGCGTACTGTGTGGCCTTATATGCCTTTCCGGAGTCTGATAAACTCTGTTTGGTGATCAGAGGAAATGAACCGCGCTTTGCAATATGAAAACCCTGACAATACTTTCGATGAGCCGGAACTCTTTGTTTGGCATATGAGTAGGGTTCCACGTCTTGAAGCTCGTTTACGATGCCTTAAAACGCTAAACCTATGGGAGGACAAAAAGGCAAAAGTTGAGGAATCCATTAATACAAGTATGAGCGGATATCGAATGAACTACGGCTCTAGAACGTCACCACTGCTGCATTGTCTGCCGGCTACAGTCAAAGAAGCCAGTTTAGAGATTCGCAACGGTGAAACGCTGAGGAAGTTCCTCGTGAACTACGTACTCCCATTTAGTAATGCGTTGAACGCAGGTGAGTAACTCGGCTGTACAGATAATCTCGAACTAGATTATCCAATAGTGTTACAATTATTGACAAACGCGTTTCAGGCAATAAGGGGAAAGTGACAGGAATTAAATTGGCTAGCATAACGAAGTTAGCCGATACCAAAGCTGTTAAGGATCCTAAGGTTACAATGCTTGATTACTTGATAGAACGGATAGCTCAGCATGAGTACGTGGGCTCGGCTCTGACGTTTCAATAGGGTGACATACATCTTACCTCCTACGATTCATCTCAGGCCGGCAATATTGGACATGCATTTAGAATTCAAAACTGTTCAATGGGCGGTAAACATGAACGAAGAACAGATTAAAGCGGATATTAATGACGTAAGATGACTTCTCGACTCTCCGCGTTGCAATCTAGCTCAGCTTTACGACGTGTCGTTTTCGCAGCTCCACAAAGATCGCCAGCAATTGGAACACAGCCGTAATGAAGCTCTAAAACAAGCAGAGCAGGACCCAAGTTCTCGAGATGATGAATTTCTTGAAGTACGTTGTGGCTAAGGTGTGCCTTTGCAAGCAGCAACTTCTATTGCTGCTGTATTGCAGGCCGTGGAAGAGAAACTGGGAAAGGTACAAGACGAGGACGACGATATCAAAGACAGGCAGACGAAGATGGAGGATACCTTCAAAGACGCTTGCAAGTATACTGGTAAGACCTTAACTGATTATTTAGGACAGGCTCTTGCGGTGATCAGCAACCCATTGGTGCAGCGGAGGACCCAAAAAGTACAAAGAAGGAGGATCTCTTTAAGCTCGTAAGCAACGTAATTCAAACGATTAGGAACGCAGTACAGAAATATAAGGAGAAGAAGGAGCAAGAAGAAAAACAGAGAAAAAAAGAAGAGGAAGCTAAGAGAAAGAAGGAAAGAAAACCAAAGACCCCCAAGGCTCCTAAACCAACTGGCAACAAACCTGCTCACAGCAGCAAAATCTCCGAATTAGCTCAATCAGGCCTTGCTCACTCTGGCTAAGGAGTCATGGCTGGCAGCCTCCCAATTACACATTCCCGGGCCCTGTGGAGGTATGCTCATTTCTACTGCTTGAAACTAATTGCTCACTCTGGCTAACGAGTCACGGCTGTGAGTCTCCGAAATACATATATATATATATATATCCCCAGCACCTGTGGAGATATGGTCACTTCTATCGCTCTCGACAAATTGAAGTGGTCCACAAGCATGTATTTCATGCGATTACTGTGTAGTAGGAGATCGGCATCTACATAGAGAATGACAGTACAACTTGTACTGCAAGCCTGGTGTCTCTCTTTGAAAATTACTACACAGTCTTCTGATCGATCCTGTTTCCAAGATCCCATATCAATTGTGTGCTCGCAGCCATACTGCGTTGGTGATGTAGCACTGATGTCAAACCTACGGTCGCAACTATGTAGATGTTTTGCACATTTACCCAGAGCTAGCTCACGTTGCCCTGCAAGCTTTCCAAGTGGATTGTTCGGTTGCTATTCATACGCCTGGTATAGGAATTGCGAGTCATACAGTTCCTGGGAGCACATTTCGACGTAAAGGGGGGGGGGGTTGCAAGGTGACACCAATAAAATTGTCCGGAGTGCTACGGTGCATCTGCTTTACAAGTAGCCTAGCGATTGCTAGGCGTCCAGCATGTGCAACACTCGCTGACCTTCTTGTAAGATGTGCCATGATAGTATCACAATTACGTGCTGCAACACGACGATTCTGTCAAAACGTTAGGTACGAAGTGATCGTTACTGCTTCGCCCAGAGCTTAGGATAATTCGCATTGAGGGTCACACAATGTTTGACAAAAGCTACTTCGACATCAGCACCACGATCTCTGTTAACTGGGTCATGCCATGTTGACCTAGCGTGACGTTGGGATAATCTGCCATCACGTCGTTTGAATGTAGAACTTGCGGCTGCGTGAAGCCCACTTTCTTGAACAAGTACATCGCTTTGCCCAAGGACACGTTCACTCCCTGAGGTTGGTAATCAGAATGCATGAATTCAATTAAAAGTTTCCCTGACGGTTTTAGGATATCGTAACAATGGCGAAGGTACACTTCCACCTCGTTCATATCTTGCATACTCGTCATTCCCGCTCGATCCCACACAACGTCCACCTTGTCATTTTGTGAACCAAAGGTATAAGAAATGAAGTTTTCGTCCAGGAAATCGCCGATTATCACCTCTGCACACGCTTCTGGCTGCGTATGAACCCGGTAGACCGGGAATTGTGAGTTAAGAGTTTCGAATTCGACATGTTGGTGCTCCAGAGAGAACTCATGTTGCTCCAACCATTTCGGTCCGACTTCCTCCACTATATCGATTCCTGTATTTGTGCAAGAGAATGCCGTGCTGGGTACTGCCTAGTATCGTGGTGAATAAGAGCGCCGTACCTGTTACTCGGAGGGGTGTTGTAGGTCGTTGTGCCAGCCATAGCAGGTCCTGTGTGATACCACAGGACGGCAGCACAACTGTATGGAACTCTCCTAACTGTGGCAGATAGCGTACTAAATTGGGATTAGGTTTGGCAAGGTGAAAGCTCTGTAAATGGGCTTGTTGGGCCCAAAACCCCTGCCAATACTGCTTGAGTTTAGACATTCCATACACACATGTATCAAAATTTTTCCCATTGTTTGTGCTATAATAATACTATAATTACTACATGCCCTACAAACACAAACATGGCGTCTCCTTCATTTGAAGCCACGTTTGGCCAAGGAACCCTGGGGATGACAGTGGATGATACCCTCAAAGTAGTCCATATCCTACAAGATGGCCCCGCGGCCGCCCAAGGCGTGCATTTAGGGGATGCTCTGTGCAAGGCGAACGGCCAGGAGATTCACCACCTGACGCGGAATGAAGCCGTGGAGAAGATACGGCAAGCTGAACGACCTCTACGGCTGGAATTTAAGCGCTCCCAGGACAAGGAAGCCGAAGGACCTCTTCCCGAGGAGAAGCCAGCAGCGCAGTCCTCCTCCCATTCAGAGCAGGAACATGGCCGAGACGAGGATCGGTTTTCGGACTACTCGAAAGGAGGAACGGACGACACAGGGACCACATTTGGATCCAAATTGGGCAAGGAATCGGCGACGTCATCCTCCTCGCCAAACCAGCAAATTCAGAAGGTGGGTGCATGCACGGCTTCACAATGCTATATATGTAACGCTTATCTTTTTGCCACTGCCCACAGAAGAAACGGTCTTCCGGAGTACAAGCCCTGGCTCAATTCGGACGCTCCTCGTTCAAACGGATGCAACGATCGATCAGTGGGAGCTCATCAAACTCGCCCGCACTGTTTCGCTCTCTAGCTGGAGTAAATTCCAGAGTTCCTGAGAGCCAACTTCCAAAGGATGACAAGTCTGTTGACAGAGAGCACGAAGCGCTACATACGCTGCGCAAGTCGTTTGACAATAAGTTCGCGCGGACAAAAATCGTAGATGATCACATAATCTCTTTGTAAGAAAGCCTTGTGGATGTTCTTTTGTTTCTATATTGGCACATTGACGATGTGCGTGCTTACGCGAAATGCAGGCATAACGAGCTCTCGCATGAAGTCCACCAGACAGTGAAATTATACAAAGAAGAAAACTCGTCTTGGAATAAGCTCTATGGCGTTCTTCAAGAGAAAATGCCCCAGTTACAGGCATCCATCAATCGAATCAAGTAAGTATGCATCCGCTGTCATTCTCTTCTCAACGGTTGGAAGAAGGACGGCTTTGTGTTCGCAGTCGCACATCCACTTTGGTTTCAAATAAATTGGAGGATGTCGAACGTCAAGTCAGGTACGTACTTCAAATTGTCCCTTTTCTGGTATTGGTCAGCAATGACTTTCTTTGCTCTCCTAATGTTGGCCGACCGCAGTATCTTTAGGTGTGCTGTCCTCGAGGCAGAAGTGCGGCACAAGGAGCGCGACATCAAGAGCAGGATGGACAGTAAGGGTGCAGTTGGCAAAGACACGTAACTGTCTTAATTTTCTTTCCATGCATTGTTAAAGATCCTCTTGAACTCTGCCGCTTTTTTTGAGATAGCCTGCTCCATTTGTTTAATGTGCTGCTCTGCCTCGTGCCGGATTGTACTGGACTCGTCGACGGCGCTACCGCCTCGTCGCAATATGTCTCTGGCTCGTAGTCTGAGTTGTTCAAGCTCCTCATTTGGCCTCTTCTCCTCCTTTGGTGACGACCGGAACGATTGGCGTTTGATCCTCTCCTCAGATGCCTCCATTTGACGTCTCTGCTCCAGGTTAAGCTTTTCCATTCGTTTCTTTCTATCTTCTTTTTGCGCTTGCATCGACCGCTTCTGCATTTCGTGAAGGTTATCTTCGAGGGAGGCCCAATCGAGAGGAGAAGGACCACCGTATTCGGCTCCGACAACTCTCTCGTAATGTTTATCTAGCTCGTTCGTCAACTCCCGTTTTTGTGCCTGGTACTGATCAACTGATAATACTCCGTCCTTATGATTCTTCTGTAAGATAAGTAAGGAGTCTCTAAATAGCTTCGTCATTTGGGCTTTGGTTGTTATGGCGTGCACACTATCTGTGGTTTGCACGGATTTCGGAAGAGGATTGTATTTTCTGACTTGTTCTTGAATGCGCAGTTGCTGGAGTGACAATTGCGTCCGGTGCTTATTCGCATAATCCATTGTTCCTGGGCCTATCATGTATCCGACATCAATAGGGAAGTCTAGTAGATGATTTACTTCATTTTCAGAGCCAAGATAAGGAGCATGAAGCCAGTCTTGTATCTCCGCCTGGTATGCAGTCCAATAGTCACTAGAGAACGACACAAAATCAGAAATGCTGTCATCTTCCGAACCTGTGCCCTCGTAGCGTCTCTTGGCAGCAGCCATTGCTGCGAATAATACATGTGTTCTCTGGAAGCTTGCCGACCTTGCATCCTCCTCTACGAGTGACCCTGCGTCGATACGGATTTGCTTTTCGATCTTGTCTACCGGCATCCCCGCTTCTTGGTATAGTCTTCTTAAGTACTTAGCCTCTATGGTACTGCTGAAATTTGTGTTGTGCAAGTTCTCCACAAAGTTTTTAGCCTTTTCCTGATTGATTTGCTTTAGTACACCCAAAGTCTCCTCTACCGCTTTGCTGCTCGAACTTGTTGCCGAGTGATTTCGTAGTCTTTCGGCCTTCTGCGTTACTTCCTCCACTAAGCGGTTGATTTCTTCCATTTCTTGCAATTCATCTTCTGCCGTTGTTTCGGGACTTTCCCTCATTGTATCCACACGCATTACACCCTTTCGCTCCAACTCTACAATTTGCCTCATATTGGCTTCCCATAGTAGCCAAGAGCTTTCGCTGAAGGGGTCTCCCACTGTTGTCTTCCGAACGCCTCGTTCATGTCCCAGACGGGACTCCTCCAGTGTTGGCGCTCGAGCTACATTACGAATGTCTGTCTTTTCAGTTTGGCCCTTTGAAGCAAAACTAGTGGTGGCCAATAGAAGCCCAAGGCAGCTAAATAAGGCCACTGTCTGAACGCTGCGCAACGGGGTCATGGCTCAAAAAGTGGCCAGATGAAAAGGAACCTATGTCTTCTGAGACCTCATCTTTTCCCATTAGCTACATAACCGCATTGTATGTGTGTCAATGGAACGTTTTGAGTGTGTATAACGATCCGTTGTTTTCTCTCGCGTTTATGCTGGACAAAGCGCTCAAGTTGAAGCCAAATGATCGTCTCGACGGCCCGGCACCGCTGCCTCGTCTGGCTACGCCTCGAAGGACAGTTCCAAAATTACTTGGAAAGCCCTTTTCTATTGGGTGCCCAATCGGCTGGTTCTCGGATGAAGGTGCTGCAGTGTGCAGACAGTAGCCGTCACATACGGCAACAGTTTCATCAACAAACAAACAAAAAAAAAAAAAAAAAACTATGTCGTCTTGGCTCTCATTCATTCACACTCTTCCAGTGCAAGCATTCTTAGCAATTACCGGTACATCTACTGCAATTGTGCGGTCTTTAACATCAGTAACGCCGTTTGATTCCATGAGCGCTACTCTTCTTGTTCGTCATCTTGTTCCCCAGATGTGCTTGTGATAAGCCCTTCGAATTATTCAGAAACTAGCTCCATGTCACCTGATGCAAATAAAGCTGACGTCACTGAGACTAAAGCGGCTATACTACACTGATGGAGTGGAAGACGACGGAGGTCAGCAGCGAAGGTCGTGCAAAATCTGCAAGAGGATAATGGGGAGGAGGTATACCACAAACAGAAGAATACTGACGCTACCACTGCGAAGGGTTTAGTTCATTTGTTTGAAAAAGGGCGAACAATGGCAATGCAGTAGCAATCAGGAACACCCAAGTGGATCGCGGTGCTTTGCTTGAACCAGCATCACCTCCCTGCTTGAATACACATCATCTTCTGTCAGTTGCAACTTGCGAGATGCGACTGGTGCTTGCTGCTGGCTGTCTAGAAGTTCTGAGAGTCTGAGCCAGTGTTGTGATTTGTGTGGGGTTTTCTGTGGGGTCACCCGAAAATGTGGATGTACAATGAAATTTTGTGTGGGGTCAACGTCAAAAAATGTGGGGTATTCAACAATTTTCCACAAAATTGTTGCTGAAGCAAGAAAGAAGCCTGTAACGCAGCCGATTCAGATTCTTTGGGAGGCTGATATACACACTGACAAACCCCCTGTCGACGGAGACATCTAGCTCGCGACAAAAACGTCCATGGAGGTCGCCTAGCTCGCTCGAAGTCCTCTTGTTTCATCGCGATGACATATAAAGCAAGTTCTACAAAAGCTGATGCAGCTGTCTAAGTGTCTACGAGCTTCTTAATTTCCTTCAGTGCTTTATGGGAGTATGTCAGTTGCTGAACATGCCGTCAGAACTTCACCGAAAGCAGGAAACACTAGTAAACGTAAGGGAAACCCTACCGTGCTCACAGTTAAGCCGATTATAAGAGGCTATCTGCACTTTTCAAAGCATCCGATGTTGTTTCCCTTGTGGGCAGATAGTTAATGTTTTGCTATTTTGAATATGCTCGTTATACTGTTTCTCCCATTTTCTCAGATCATGGAAGTATCTGCGCCTCGACGTGGAATTGTGTGGTAGGATACTCCAAGTATTCACACTACTCGCGTCCAAGTCAATAATACATTTTCTAGGTATTTTCTCACCAGTGTAATATAGTTAACACCCAATTGCTCAGTCTGTGCACAGTTGACGAGCCGATCATTCGTCAGTCCACATCTTCCAGGGGAAATTATGAGTAGGAAACGGGTCCTCGAGGCCTTCATGTTAGCCCACGATGACACATACTGAACTCTTACGCTGTGATTTGTCTTCACTATCCATGAAAAGCGTTATGGAAGAGTATATGTATCCTGAAATCCGAGAATTGCACCC